>JAJAGP010002409.1:0-115894 GCA_025084515.1 Ancistrus triradiatus | reverse complement strand
TTTTTGGACTGATGACTCATATATTAGCACATATATTTTCCGTTCTTCCTTATGTAACAGGAAGGACTGCTCATATTTCACAAAGGCCTGAAGAGGCATCAAATAATACCATATTTCAATAATACTTGGCTACCTGTGGTTTAAAAACTGTTTTTTTTTACCATCTAATTTGATAAACCCATTGCCTTTATTTTTAATTTCAAGTACCTCATAAGATAATGTTATTACCCCTTGTTGGGTTCTTTAAATTATGTTTCTGAAAAGCCCTTAATTTGGTTTTGCCTTTTATTCTTTTATTTATTTTATGGCCGCCATTTTATGTCCTTACTTAGAACTGCTGCTGTGTGAAAGGTGCTGCTATTTAAATTAAAGACGATTGTCATTATTTTATTATTTGACCTTTAAGTATGTAGAATAATCTCAATGAAACATTCATGTAGAGTTTATTTTATGTAGTAAACAGACAGCATAAGATGCACATAAACGCATTTCTCAGCCTTAGACCTGCCGAACGTTTCAAAACGAGAAAACAAAGCACGTCGCGGTAGCTCTAAAGCGCTTCGGCGTAGCCTACGTACTCTGCGCACAACGCGCGCGGAGTGCGCGTGAACAAGAACCTAAATGGAGATAATGCGCCCTCTGTGGTCACGAAATACGGTGGTCACAGAATACGGTGTAACACCGGGACTGCAGCTGTCCCGGAAGGGACAAATCAAAATTGCCCATAAATCGTGATGTCCCGGGCAATATGGGACGGTTGGCAACCCTAGTGTATAGTGAATTGTGCTCAAGATGCGTACATCGCGTTTTGTTCTCTGAGCAACTGCCAACTTGACACGGTCTCCTTTTCGCAGGCGGGGAAGGAGTTTCAAGCAAAAGCCGTTTTCGTGCTGTTACCCGTGCAGCCTTTGCTGATATCTGACATGCACCCAGCTCACTCACCAACTCCAGAATAAATTTATTTCGGCTTATGTGAATATTTATGCACTGTTTTGTACAAAATATGTGCATTAATGGCAGCCAGGTCTAGGACGTTGTAAAACACCTCTACAGGCCAATGGTGGCTGCCTCCCTTTACAGAATACAGGCGTGCCATTTGATCCATAACATCAACACCATATTTAGTGTGGTTGTAGAAGGAAATTGTTTCGGGCAGTTAATTTAACTTTATCTTAAAAAATACTATGTATCGTCACCATATAATAATAAAAGAAACGTTACTTAAAAAAAGAACAGTTAAAAAACAAACATTAAAAAAACTTTAATTCATGTGCATTTACTATTAAAAAAAAGTCTCAGCAGCTTAAATTCTTAGTGACCTGTTGTAACATAATTTTTTTGTTGGTCTTATTTAAGTTCTGTGAAATGCATATTTTAAGTTTTGCTGAAAACCCTTGAATTTAAGACCAGCCAAAATACATAATTAAGTTGAGTCAATTACATTTTATAGGCTATTTACAAAACACATTTAGTTTGTCCAATAACAGATTATGTGACACCCACATTTGTTTAATTTAGTTTAATTATGTTAATTAATTATTTTATGATATTATTTTTTAATAAAATTGTTTATAAAAGATCTGATGGTCGATACATGTACCATTTTAGCTCACACATGCTGTAATATTATCCGAAAGCAAGCGAACCCTTGCGACACCTGCTGACAGAGAATAGTACCGCAGTTTTGAGAAGCTTAAACTAACATGGCCGAACGCGAGTCTGGCAGCACATTCATGCAAATAGGAGCAAAACAGTTTGAAACTAGGTTGTACCGGTGTGATTTTTAAAATTTAAGGATGTCGGGTGATAAAATGCATATATCTAGGAAAAGTCATAAAAGCAGGGTGCTGGAATTTAATCGAGTGCTAACATTTAATTTTTTTTTGGTCAAGGCGGTCACATGACCGCTGCTCGGTGCTTATCGGTATAAGTAGGTCAAACAAGCAAGGCGCTTCTAGTAAGACGTCACAGCGGTCAAATGACCGGCAGTTGGCGCTTCTACTCTGGGGAAAGGAGCAAAACAGTCTCTGTGATTGGGCATGACAAGACTTTAGGTGAACCTCCCTTTGTAATCTTGACCTCTACTTTCCTCACTTTACCGTCTTTACTTGGGACAGTTTTTGTTATAACTCACATAGGTCAGTCATTTCTTTTGGCTTGGCTATCCTTCAATAAAACAACATCTCCCTCTTGCAGATTAGGGACTTCACGTTGCCACTTTTTACGGCTTTGCTAGGTAGTGAGATATTACTTTCTCCAGCATTGCCAAAAGGCGTTAGCAAGAGTTTGGACTCTTTTTCATACAATGGCCATACAAGTCCTTGTCGTCGTATTCCCCCGGACGTGGTAAAACAACAACAGTTTTCTGCCTAAGCAGCGTTGCAGGTGTTAGGATTTGAGGGTTTTCAGGGTCAGAGGAAATGGGAACTAGGGGTCGAGCGTTCACGATGCCTGAAACTTCTCCCATGAGTGTGGTTATAACCTCGTGGGTAAGTTTTGATGCCTGGACCTTTGGTCGAAAAGCGTCCAGTATGCGTTTTCTGATTCCGATCATATGCTCCCAGATTCCACCCATGTGGGATGAATGGGGCGGATTGAAAACCCATATGCATCCCGCAGCATTAAGGTATTTGTGGAGCTTTGAGTCATGGTTTGTAGAGTCGATCTTTAACTCCTTGCATGCACCAACAAAATTAGTGCCACAATCTGACCGTAGTTGCTTAGCTGGTCTGTGGATGGCAAAGAAGCGCCGGAGTGCGTTAATGAAACTGGATGACTCCACTGACTCTTATTACCTCGATATGGATTGCACTGGTACAAACACAAATGTTTGGTGCACGTGGTGAAGAGCAGCAGCAGTGTGTGTAACAGTAAGGTCAGACCCTTCACTCCTCACCACCAGTTTGACGTGTGTTGTCACAAGCTGCGTTACGGCTGTCAGCATGAGAACAGCTGCGACTTCGCTCACTCCATCATCGAGCTCGAGTGCTGGATCCTGCAAAAGGACCACGGAACCACTCATGAGGATATCGTGCAGGAGTCCAAGAAGCACTGGCACAAACAGAGACCAATGAACAACTCTCATTCCCAAACCAACGGAACTACTGCGAAAGGGGAGGGGGCTGATAAAGGGGCGGAGCAGAACGGGAAGGCAGGGAGCGGGCGAGCCTCTGGAACTGGAGGCGTATCTGTAGGGAAGGGGTCTGAGCTGAGGCTGATGATGAAGTTTGTGTGTTGTCAGTGCTGGAGCGGAGGACTGGCCAGCAAACCTGATAGAGCACTGAAATACTGCAGCTCTAAAGCACGCCACAGCTGGATTAAGGAGAGAAGGGTGCTCCTGGTCAAGTCCCTCAACAGACAAGTGGGTGGCTGTGCGACCTCTGCCATTTGCTAAAACGTACCCTCAGCAGTATAACATCTGTGTTCACGTGCTGAAGCAGAAGAAATGCCATTACATCGGGAACTGTTCATTCGCTCACAGCCAGGAGGAGAAAGAGCTGTGGACCTTCATGAAGAACTCCGGATTGCGGGACCTGCAGCAGGCCTATGACCTCTGGCTAACGATGACATTTACATTTACATTTACAGCATTTAGCAGACGCCCTTATCCAGAGCGACTTACAATTGATACAATCCAAGCAATTGTGGGTTAAGGGCCTTGCTCAAGGACCCAACAGTGGCAGCATGGCAGAGGTGGGATTTGAACCCTGGTCCAGAGTCCAGTACCGTAACCACTGGGCTACCACAGATGACCAATCAGAACAAGCGAGCTGATGGTGCGCCTACACCCCAGTCTGTAGAGGAGAAGCAGATCACCATGCCGACGGACTTCGCCAAACATACAGACGACTTTCACTGCCCGCTGTGTGGGAAGCACAGTAACAGCGAGCGCCAGTGGCAGCAGCACATGTTTTCTGACAGGCATATAGAGCAAGTGCTGAGCGGTGGTGGAGAGGACGAGTGCCTGACCTGGATCCACCACTTCCCCGGCCACTGCTCTTCCCTCTGTCCCGGGTTGGAGGGCGAGTGCACCGAGGGTGTGAGCTGTGACTTCGCACACAGCGAAGAGGAGCTCCAGGAGTGGCACCAGAGGAGAGACTTCCTACGCAAGAGGCCAGAGACGGCTCGCGCCGAGAAGTTAATCACTCCCAACGACAATGATTTCGGGAAGTACGACTTCCTTCTGCTATAACAAGCAAACACACACACACACACACACACACACACACACACACACACACACACACACACACACACGCCTACTGGTGTATTCATTCCAGCCTTCATACTCTAAAATGCCATGCAAGTCTTGTTACAGTTATTAGTATTATTATTATTATTATTATTATTATTATTAAGCATTCTGAAAAATGTAATCTGAATACTACAATTTAAAATCACACAATACTTCTGTTCTCCAAACCTGTATTACAGCTTTAACCTCTGGTAATGGTTAGAAGTGAAATTACCCTTGACTGGAAGTTTTGTTATGCTATGATTATCTCTGATTGTGGAGAAAGACACAGCTGGTAAGACGCCGTGCATCTCGGCAGACCCGTTATGCTTGTGGGAGATTTGTTTAAAAAGACATTGTTTGGACGGTATTCCGGTCCAAATACAAACCCCGTTATTATCTGGATGCGCCTCGTTCCTGAAAACGGCTTTGAAAATGACCATTTAAATAAGGGAAGCTCTAAAGGCATTATTTCTTATGACGATACTTCATCACTTCAGCGGTAGATTACTTATGAGCAGTAATAATTACTTATGAGCGCGTACACAGGCACTTAATAATCCAATAATGATCTGATTGCTGCAGGTATCTGATTATTCAAGTAGCCATGTATACAGCGTACTCCGATCTAGAAATCAGATTTTACCCGGTAAGCGGAGCACTAATAGCATGTATACTGATTTCCTGATTTTAATCGGATTTGGCAGTCTGCGGCTAGCGGAAAAAACATGGTTGCCAGGTCCTTTTTTAGTAGAGCTTTCGCTTCTGTAGGGCTTATTTACATAGGCTGGATGGGTGTTTTTGTTGTGGGATCTGGAAACCCTGGATTTAAACACAGCATTCCGCTAAAAGGCTAGCGAAGACTTTTAACACTTTGTGAAGAATCTGAAACGCAGTATATACTCAAGAAAATGAAGAATTTGATTATGTAATATTAATTGAAGTTACGTCACACCTTTCTGTGAGGTTATTGGCTGTTTACAAAGTAGAAATCCGATTATTGCTGGATCATGTAAACCCGGAGGTTTCCGTTATCGGAGTACTAAAGTGCATGCAAACTCCTTGATCGGATTACTGACCAAATCTGACTTTCTGCACTTGTCGGATTATTAGGTCTCTGCTTTAGTACGCTTTAGTACGATGTATTATACAGCTTTTCACCATTTGGGAATTAATAATAATAATAATAATAATAAGTTTAATTTATATAGCGCCTTTCACAGTACCCAAGGACGCTTGACAATATATTTCATACAGCAATACAGAACTGGCAAACATATCAAACATTTGTTGGAGAAGACAGCATGAAAGTTTTCAGGAGTGATTTAAATTGTTGAAGGGTAGATGCAGACCGAACAGATGCCGGAAGAGAATTCCAAATGGTGGGAGCTGCCACAGCAAAGGATCTCCCACCCATGGAGAAAAGCCTAAATCTAGGAACAGATAATAGGTTGGAGCCAGTAGAACGCAGCGACCGGGAAGGAGTGTACTGATGGACTAATGTGCGAAGATATAGAGGAGCAAGACCATGGAGGGATTTAAATGTCAGAATTAGAATTTTGAATTGGATGCGTTTGTGAACCGGGACCAGTGCAGTTGCAATAAAACAGGACTGATGTGATCGAATTTTTTGATTTATGTAATAATCCTGGCGGCGGAGTTCTGGATATACTGGAGCATTCGAATTGATTTAGAGGGAAGACCATAAAAAAGAAGCGAGTTGCAATAATCAAGGCGAAAGGAAACAAAAGCATGCACCAGGATCTCTGCAGCAGCGGGAGAAAGGAAAGGGCGCACCCGAGCAATGTTACAGAGATGGAAGAAAGCCGCCTTAGAAACAGATTTAATGTGAGGAGTAAAGGACAGAGTTGAGTCGAAAAGCACACCAAGATTACGAACCATAGAGGACATGTGAACAGACACACCTGCGATGGTCAGTGAGGAGGTAGAAACGGAGGAAAGCACAGATTTAGTGCCAACAAACAAAAACTCAGTCTTCTGTTAATTGAGCTTAAGAAAGTTGGCACAGAGCCAATAATTCAGATGAGAAATGCAATCAGTAAGAGCAGAAAATGAAAATGATGAAGATGGTTTGAAACTAAGATAAAGTTGCATGTCATCAGCATAGCAGTGAAAAGAAAGGCCATATTTCTGTGTAATACAGCCCATGGGAAGCATGTAAACTGTAAATAGAATAGGACCAAGAACAGAGCCCTGTGGGACGCCCTGTTCCGCAGTAACAGTTTCAGACACAGTATTCCCTAGGCGAATGAAAAAGCGCCTGTTAGTCAGATATGATTTAAACTAGGTTAATACTGTGTCTGAAAGTCCAACATCCGAGAGGTGTGAAACTAGAATATTGTAATCAACTGTATCGAAAGCAGACGCGAGATCAAGAAGAACCAAAATAGTCGCATGACCCCGATCTGCTGCAGTAAGTAAATCATTAAGAACATAAAATAGTGCAGTTTCAGTGCTATGCTGAGGACGATGACCAGATTGACAAAAAAGGAAGGTTCGAAATGAAGCGAAAATTACTGAGAAGGGAGGAATCTGAATCAGGTTTCTTAAGGACAGGGGTTATAGCAGCAGTCCCGACGCCCCTAAGCGTATACCATTGCGCCCATGGCTTGTCGAACACGCTCGGGATTAAGCGTCTGGCGAATGGGGGGGTCCTGGTAGGCAGGGCAAATCCCCAACAAGGGACTGAACGGGACGGGAGGGCAGGTTACGGCAGGTCCTATGCCCACAGTGGGCTGAGTGACCCATAGACTGGTCTTGGAAACCACACTAAGGGCAGCTAGCTGAGGAACGGGACTCGGCAGTTCAAATGCAGAATCCAGCGACTCAGGAGCAGAGCCCGAGACCAGCGACTCGGAGACCGGGCCCAGGACCGGAAACTCACGGACGGGATGCCAAGGACTTCAGAGGAAAAGCCAACAGAGGTGACCAAGGCGGAGCGGGGGCCGGACCCAGTGACTGAGATGCAGGGATCAGGGCCAGAGATCGCGGCGCTGGAGTCGGTCTTTCAGACCGTGGCGCGGGGAACGGAATCATTGATCACGGCGCAGGAATCGGTCTTGACCGAGGCGCGGGGATAGGGACCATTGATTGCGCCGCAGGGATCGGCCTACGCAACCGATGCACAGGGGTCGGCGGCAACGACCGGTGTGCAAAATACCCAGGCGTAGAGCTTTCCTGCTCAGACTCGGAGGTAGGTGGCGCAATGGGCTCCTGTACGGGGCCAGGCGGCGCTATGAGTCCTACCGTGGAGTCTTGCTGCTAAAAACACGGGACCAACTTGCGCGGCAAACCCAGGTACAGTGCCAGGGGGCACCAAATGCTCAAGCACAGGGTCTGACTGCCCAGGTGCGGAACTTGAGTGCGCGACGAGCCCAAGTTCAAAGCTGGGGGGCGCTGTGCGCTCACTCTGCCAGCTCGAGCGTTCAATGCGCTCATGAACGAGGCTAGGTGGCGCTAAAGGCTCTGGCACGGGGTCTGACTGCCCAGATGCGGAGCTTGAGTGCACAACGAGCCCAAGTTCAAAGCTGGGGGGCGCTGTGCGCTCGCTCTGCCAGCTCGAGCGTTCAATGCGCTCGTGAACGGGGCTAGGTGGCACTATAGGCTCCGGCAAGGGACCGGGTGGACTTGAGCTGCTGAAAATGAACTCAGTCCTCTTCCTCTGATGCTCTTTAATGCGGAGCTCCGCCAGCCATGCCAGCTCAAAAAGGTTGCGCAGGGAAGAGGCAGGAGGGAGATAACGCAGCTCGTCATCCACGTCATGATTGAGCCCCGATCTAAAGGGCTCAATAAGGACCGGTCCATGCAAGCCACTCTCTGCAGCCAGGGTGCTGAATTCAGCCACATATTCCTGTACACCCCGAAACCCTTGAGTAATATCAAACATATCAATAGGTTCGGGGTCAGGAATAAGTGGCTGAGAGTCAAAACAGGCTATGCCGCACTGTAGACCTGTTTGACCCCTAGAAAAACGCTGGCGGCGAGGGCTGGGTGATTTGGGAGGGTCAGGATGGAAAAAATCCTCGGCATGAGGATAAGACAAATTCTCAGTTTCCGGATAAAAGGAATTCTCAGCTTGAGGATAAGAAAAATCCTCAGCCTGAGGATAAGAGAAGTCCTCAGCTTCAGGATGGAAATAATCGTCAGTGACGTGGCCCATGTCACTGTACTGCTCCCAAAAGGCCAGCCGAGACACGGGTAGCGAAACCCTCCGTTCACGGCGTCCGGGGACCTCCACAAGGGAGGTCCAGGAGCTAACGCTGGGTCCCCTGGCTGGTGGGATCATTCTGTCACGGGGTTGCGCCATTTAGAAAAACTGACGAACCCCGAAAACTAAATGAAAAGGATGGGACCCAAGTGCAGTTAGCTCCAGATGGTTTTATTGAACTTAAGTCAAATACAATAAATAAACTGGATTACATAAATGAATAACAAATAACGGGAGTCTCCGTGTGTGTGTACAAAAGCAGCGAATGTGGGAGCTGCATACACACACACAGAGACGTAACAGCGCCATTGAAAATAAGAGGGGGAACGAGAAGGATTTTTTAATTTTTTTTTTTCCTTAAATAACTTCAACTGAATTAAACAAATATCAATGGATGAATAACAGAAATAACGGGAGTCTCTGTGTGTGGTTACAAAGGCAGTGAATATGTCAGCTGCATACACACACACAGAGACGTAACAGCGCCTTTGAAAGGAAAAGCGGGAAGGACAGAGAGAGAGCGGGAGGGGGGAAATTCCCTCCAGCTTACGTCACCTCTGAGCGCACACACACACACAAAGCGGCCGTGGGCGTGGCCCAGCGCTCCTGCACACTCAGAGAGGTTAGAGACGCCGCGAGAGAGTGAGGAAGGATGAATCAGGCAGAGAGGAGCCAGAGATGGAAAAATAAAGACGGAATAACGCTCAACATACTCTACCTAATTTCCCTATCAACCTTACCATCACGTCTCGCGACGCTACGGAGGCTCCGCCCCTGTACGGACGGAGTCTGTCCTCTAAAGCCTGAAAAAATGAATAAAAAGCGAATAAACAAAACAGGAAGCAAAAGGAAAGTGCGGGGGCTCTAAAAAGAGCGTAGGGATGAGACTTGTGAGGTCTCAACGGCACGTTCTGCCAGCAAGTCTTTATTCAAATACGCTGTAGCGAGGATCGGGTCTTACGAAGCGTGCCGGGAGTGGAGACGAATGATCCCACACTTGCTTCCACTGGCGAAGCTCTTAAATAGCCAGAGGAAGCAGGTGAGGATCATTAGCTGTAATCAGCCGCCTTACTGACGGGGCGACCGATTACAGAAGCTGCCACAGATGTCGCCGGCAAAAGCAGCTCAACGCTGGCCACTAGCGTTGAGCCGGAGGCACCTGTGACAAAATTGTAATATTTATCATATTATACTTATGTCAGGGTGCGTGCCCTGCCCCCAGTTTTCGTTATTCACGGCGTCTTGGGGGAATGGACTTCAGTGATTTTCCAAGATGGTCACGCCCTGTACTCATGCCGACTGATCGTGTTGGAATGGCTTTATTTTATTGGTTTCTATTCAGTTAATTACTCCCATGCGGCTGGGGAGTATGTATATAAGCTCTGTATTTCCCCGGTTGCGTCACGAGAGCATTACACGTTTATCGTTTCATCACGCCGATGAATGTACGGTCGCGTTTATGCCATGTTTTGATATGCATTGTTAAGCTATGCTATGCTTGCGCTATGCGCTTTCACGCCACGCCACACCACGTCACATCACGCCATTCCATGCTATGCTAAGCCACGCCAAGTAAGCCTTGGATGTATCGTTTTTGTTTATGAGGCTGTTTTTTCTGGACATTGAAAGTTTGCTGTGGACTCTGGTTATGACCGTTAGCCTAGAAACAACCATGGCTAACGGTTGTTTCACATGTATTCTGAGTTTTGCTGTTCCTGTTTCTTTAGATATTTGGACATTCTGTGCTTTAGTTATTTATGTTCAGGTTATTGCTTAGTTTGTTTTTGGCTCCCATGCCAGGTTTTGTTTCACATGTATTCTGAGTTTTGCTGGTTCATGTTTCTTTAGATATTTGGACATTCTGTGTTTTAGTTATTTATTTTCAGGTTATTGTTTAGTTTGTTTTCGGCTCTTCAGTTATTATTCTGAGTTACTCTGTTTTATGTAGTGTCTATTTCTTTATTTTTGCATCTGTTGGATTTTTTTTTTTTATCATAAATAAAATGCTGTATTTTTGCCCCACTGAGACCTGCATCAACGTCTGCCTTTCTCCTCGCAACCGTAACAACTTATTTATTAATATGTATTATTATGTCATTATCATATAATAAATATGATTTTATTATGTAATTATACAAGTATGATGTGTGGTGTGTGTGTGTGTGTGTGTGTGTGTGTGTTGGGGTCATTCGATGGTGGATGTAATTACACATCATTTTTTTCAAGTTTGTCCACACTGTTGAATTTGATGGTGAAGTACACATTCTGGACCTTCTTCTCAGGGAAAAGCTGCTCGACTACTTCTGCAAATGCAAATGCAAAAAAAATTATATATATATCTATAGCTAATGCTGCGGGGGTCTCATGCTACACATGGCATCAGTGATTGTTAATAGACACTGTGCTCTTAATCAATAACTAATTACATTTTCTGTTTTCTCTCAGAGCTGTGTTCCGGTACCAGTTCCTGCCCCACACATGATGTTCATCCGCTGCAGCTTCACTCAAGCTGCTTCCGTCATCAGCTCCAGCCCCATTATACCCAGGCCACTTAATGCCGATGTGCATATTTTAAATTTTATTTGAAGTATGACTCCATGACTTTAGTTTCATTCTTAGACTTATCATCTACACTGCCCAAGGAAGTTGGGTCCCTTTTTGAGTCTTGGTCCTCCCAAGGTTTCTTCCTCATAACACTTAGGGAGTTTTTCCTTGCCACTGTCGCCCTAGGCTTGCTCAATTTGGGATTGGATGTAGATATTAGGAGATAATCTAAACTTGTAAAGTTACTTTGATACAATGCTCCATTGTGAAAAGCGCTATATAAATAGATCTGACTTGACTTGACTTCGTGCCCTGCCCGCGTTTTTGCTTTTGTTTGCGGCGATTTGTGGGCGCGGACTACATCTCCCACGATTCGCCGCGAGATTCAAGATGGCCGCACCCTTGATTTTTGCCCTGTATCGCATTGGCATCGGACGTTTTTATTGGTTATTTTCTGTTAATTGCTGCTGTGCGTGGTTGGGGAGTGTGTATATAAGTTCCTTGTTTCTCCAAGTCACGTCGCGAGAGCATTATACATCACCTTTAGCGAACATTACAGTTGCGCGTTTGAGTTTCATGCCAAGCCTTGTTCATGGTTTATGCTAAGCTACGCTAGCACTTCAAGCCACGCCATGCCACGCCAAGTAAGCTGGTGGGATTATTGATTGTGCTGGCCCTCCTGCATTGGCACTGTTGTTTTTTGTTGCGGCAGTTTCTTGGACTTTGTTTTACTATTTTTGGACTCAAGCCCGGAACCGTTAGCCTAACGGTTGTTTTCCTTGATTTTCTTTTTGGCTACCACGGCAGGTTTTTTTTTGCTGTTCTTACTTCAGTTTGCCGTGTTTCATCTTTGTTCAGTGGATTGTTTTGCTCTTTCGGCTCCCATGCCAGGTTTTGTTTCAGTTTAATATTCTGAGTTACTGTGTCTGTTAGGATGTGTGGGTGCGAGTGACGGAAGGAGGGACCAGGCGATGATGCAGATTCCAGTCCAAGCACAGTTTATTATAAAGTTCAAACTAATGTGCAGCAGTAAATAATGATAATGGTAGAACCGAGGACCAATACGAACAGCACAAAGAAATGTCTTCCGGCAGATCGTACTAATAATAGTGACGATACTAACAATAATTCAAGCCATGACAATACAGGAATACTAATTACTATAATAATGGTAGCAAAAGTGACAAATGATAATATAAACAATAACCACAATAAGAATGATTAATAAAGGCAATGCTATGATAATAATAATAATAATAATAATAATAATAATAATAATAATAGTAGTAGTCAACCAGCAGTATCATTGAAAGAAATGGTGAGCAAAACCGCGAACAAAGGTACATACCAAACTGAACAAAAACTGAGCTAATGCTCCCGCAACGAGCTGAGAAAAACGTTCAACTTAAATAGCGCCCATAATCAAAACAAAATGAGTCTCAGGTGCAGGCGCCGCCATCTTGAGTTCCGCAGAGCCTTGTGGGAGATGTAGTCCACACCCACAAGCTCTGCAGACAGAAAAGAAAAACAGAGGGCAGGGCACGGCCCTTAACAGTACCCCCCTAAGGAGTCCGTCCTCGGACTCCCCAACACCCCCATCCCCAGAGGTGCGGGGGACGAAGGGTCCGGACGGAGGGTCCGGACTACTGACCAGGTGGGTTCCTCGGTGGTCCAGGGGGTGGACGATCACCACCTTTGACCGGATCCTCTGGATGATCCCCCTGGAACTGCGGGTCTCCCGGGAGGCCCCACTGGCACCCGGGACCTCAAGTGAGGTCTCTCTGGACACAAGACCTCTGAGGTGGCCTCTCTGGAACATGCAACCTCTGAGGAGACCCCTCTGGAACAGGGGACCTCTGAGGAGACTCCTCTGGAACATGGGACCTCTGAAAAGTCCCCCAATGGAACACGGGACCTCTGAGAGGCCCCCACTGGGACATGGGGCCTCTGGAAGGCCCCCTCTGAAACACAAGGCCTCTGGCAGGACCCCTTTGGAAAGGACAGCCTCCTCAATGGTCTCTCTGGAATGGATGACCTCCCCAAAGGCCCCTCCTGGCTTGACGGCCTCTTGGATGGCCTCTGGAGACTTGACAGCCTTCGGGAGGCCTCTGGAGACATGATGGCCTTCGGGGAGGCCTCTGGAGACATGACGGCCATCGGGGAGGCCTCTGGAGACATGACGGCCTTTGGCGCGGTCTCCAGGAACTTGATGGCCATCCAGAAGGCCACCTTTGACTTGATGACCTGACTTGGCTTGACAGCCCCCGGGACAGCCTGACTGGCACTGTCGATTTGGTATGTTGACAACCTAGGTGCTGGCACAGGAGCAGAAACCCTCGGTGCTGGCACAGGAGCTGAGGACCTCGACTCTGGCACTGGAGCTGGCGACCTGGGCACTGGCACAGGAGCAGAAGACCTCGGCGCTGGCACTGGAACGGTGATTGGTGAGTCTTCCATGACTGGAGGGGGGCTCAGTGCACCCCCGGCACGCGACGGTGCTCTCCGGACATCCTCCGCGACAGAAGCAGTGTCCTGGAAGTTGTTGGTGAGCGAGGTGGCACCCTGGACATCCTCAGCGAGGGGAGAAGCGCTCTGGATGTCCTTGCCGAGAGAAGGTGTGCTCTGGACATCCCTGCCGAGAAGAGTGGAACTCTGGACATCCTCTGCGAGAGCAGATGCGCTCTGGACGCCCTTGGTGAGCGCAGTGTCGCTCTGAACACCTCTGATGAGCAAAGTTGTGCTCTGGATGTCCTCAGCAAAGGGAGAAACACTCTGGACATCCCTGCCGAGCGAAGTGGTGCTCTGGACGTCCCTGCCAAGTGAAGTGGTGCTGTGGACGTCCCCGACTAGCAAAGTGGCACTCAGGACATCCTCAGCGAGGGGAGATGCGCTCTGGACGTCCCCAACGAGCGAAATGGTGCTGTGGACACCCCCGACTAGTGAAGTGGTGCTCAGGACATCCTCTTTGAGGAAAAGGGTGCTCTGGACTTCCTGATGAGCGAAGTGACGCTCTGGACATCCTCAGTGGAGGGAGAAGAGCTCTGGACGTTCTTGCCGAGTGAGGTGGTGCTTTGGACATCCTCAGCGAGGGAAGAGGCGCTCTGGATGTCCCTAGTGAGCAAAGGAAGAAATGCCCTGGACGCCCTTGATGAGCAAGGTGGTGCTCTGGATGCCTCTCTCGAGCGGAGTGGCGCTCTGGACATCGTCAGCAAAGGGAGGAGCGCTCTGGACGCCTCTATCGAGCGAAGTGGCGCTCTGGAAGTCCTCAGCAGAGGAAGGAACACTCTGGACCTCCACGGCGAGCAAGGTGATGCTCTGGACATCCTCAGCAAGGAAAGGAGCACTCTGGACATCCCTGGTGAGTGAAGTGGCACTCTGGACATCCTCAGCGAAGGGAGAAGTGCTCTGCACTGTCGGTCTCCAGACGGTCTCCGGAGTGAGCACTTCCTGGGCCAGCCTGGGCCTGATGATGGTGAGGATCCTCCAGCAGCCCCAGTGCGGAGGGTCCCGTTGATGATGGGCAAGCGGAGGTGGGTACCAAGGGCCCCGAGATCCTTCAGGAACTGGTCACAGGTACCTGATTCAAACTGGGGCCATGCCTCAGCGGCCCAGTCCAAGGCCTGGCCAGTCAGTAGGAGCCCCACGAAGGCCAGCCGGTTACTTTCTGCTGCAAATGAATAATAATACTGCAAGCACGTCTTGCAGTCCAGGAGAAACTGTTGGAACTTGTTGGGGTCCCCATTGAACTCATCCGGCTGGCGTGGGGGTCCTGCAGGGCTGGAACCTGCTGTTTGCATGTTTGGTGGGAGCATTCTGTTAGGATGTGTGGGTGCGAGTGACGGAAGGAGGGAGCAGGCGATAATGCAGATTCCAGTCCAAGCACAGTTTATTATAAAGTCCAAACTAAAGTGCAGCAGTAAATAATGATAATGGTAGAACCAAGGACCAATACGAACAGCACAAAGAAATGTCTTCCGGCAGATCGTACTAATAATAATAGTGACGAAACTAACAATAATTCAAGCCATAACAATACAGGAATACTAATTACTATAATAATGGTAGCAAAAGTGACAATGATAATAATAACGATAACCACAATAAGAATAACTAATAAAATAATAAAATAACTAATAATAATAATAATAATAATAGTAGTCAACCAGCAATATCGTAGAAAGAAAATGAACTGAAAAGGAAAGCACCACTACTGAGCTAACGCTGGCTGGGACGAGCTTAGAAAACTATAGCTGGCAATGGGGAACGTAATAGAATGTAATAGCCGGGTATAGGGAGCTATGGAGGGCTAACGCCTAACGGGCATGGCCCCTAACAGTGTCAGTTTATTGCTGTGTTTATTTTGTTATTGATATAATCTGCATTTAGTGGACAATAAAATTTACTCATCTGCGATCTCATCTGCCCCTGTCCTCGCACCCATGATATATATATATATATATATATATATATATATATATATATATATATATATATATATATATATACAGTGTATCACAAAAGTGAGTACACCCCTCACATTTCTGCAGATATTTAAGAATATCTTTTCATGGGACAACACTGACAAAATGGTGCTTTGACACAATGAAAAGTAGTCAGTGTGCAGCTTATATAACAGTGTAAATTCATTCTTCCCTCAAAATAACTCAATATACAGCCATTAATTTCTAAACCACCGACAACAAAAGTGAGTACACCCCTAAGAGACTACACCTATAAATGTCCAAATTGAGCACTGCTTGTCATTTTCCCTCCAAAATGTCATGTGATTTGTTAGAGCTACAAGGTCTCAGGTGTGCATAGGTAGCAGTTGTGTTAAATTTTGTAGTACAGCTCTCACACTCTCTCATACTGGTCACTGAAAGTTCCAACATGGCACATCATGGCAAAAAAGTCTCTGAGGATCTTAAAAGACGAATTGTTGCGCTACATGAAGATGGCCAATGCTACAAGAAGATTGCCAACACCCTCAAACTGAGAGCTGCAGAACAGTGGCCAAGATCATCCAGCGTTTTAAAAGTCCACTAAGAACAGACCTCGCGTTGGTCGTCCAAAGAAGCTGAGTGCACGTGCTCAGCGTCACATCCAAATGCTGTCTGTGAAAGATAGGCGCAGGAGTGCCGTCAGCATTGCTGCAGAGATTGAAGATGTGGGGGGTCAGCCTGTCAGTGCTCAGACCATACGCCGCACACTACATCAAATTGGTCTGCATGGCTGTCACCCCAGAAAGAAGCCTCTTCTGAGGTCTGTACAAAAGAAAGCCCGCAAACAGTTTGCTGAAGACATGTCAACAAAGGACATGGATTACTGGAACCATGTCCTATGGTCTGATGAGACCAAGATTCATTTGTTTGGTTCAGATGGTCTGAGCATGTGTGGCAGCAATCAGGTGAGGAGTACAAAGAAGTGTGTCATGCCTACAGTCAAGCATGGTGGTGGGAATGCCATGGTCTGGGGCTGCATGAGTGCAGCAGGTGTTCTGGAGTTACATTTCATTGAGGGACACATGAACTCCCAATATGTACTGTGAAATACTGCTCTGGCATGATCCCCTCACTCCGGAAACTGGGTCGCAGGGCAGTGTTCCAGCATGAAAATGACCTCAAACACACCTCTAAGATGATTACTGCTTTATTGAAGTGGCTGAGGGTAAAGGTGATGGACTGGTCAAGCATGTCTCCAGACCTAAACCCAACAGAACATCTTTGAGGCATCCTCAAGTGGAAGATGGAGGAGCACAAAGTCTCAAATATCTGCCAGCTCTGTGATGTCGTCATGGACAAGTGGAAAAGCATTTCAGTGGCAACCTGTGAAGCTCTGGTACACTCCATGTCCAGGTGAGTTAAGCCAGTTCTGGAAAATAATGGTGGCCACACAAAATACTGACTTTCACTAAGGGGTGTACTCACTTTTGTTGCCGGTGTTTTAGACATTAATGGCTGTATATTGAGTTATTTTGAGGGAAGAATGAATTTAACTGTTATATAAGCTGCACACAGACTTACTTTTGCCCCATTGTGTCAAAGCACCTTTTGTCAGTGTTGTCCCCCATGGACAAGATATACTTTAAATATCTGCAGAAAATGTTGAGTGGGTGTACTCACTTTGCATGCTTACAACTGTATATATATAATATATGTAACTGCTCAAAAATAAAGGGAACACTTAAAAAACACACACTATCTAATCCAAGTGTTTCCCTTTATTTTTTGAGCAGTATATATATATCACAAAAAATACATACAACCCCAAAATCAGAAAAAAGTTGAATCGTACATTTGAAACTTCAAATTAAATATATCCATGCAGTGTTCCTTACATTTCTTTTGAACTTTTATTTCATTTGCATTGAGACAGTATGGAACCCCAATATAATCCAGGTTTTTTTTTCTGGTCACCTTCCATGTCATTCGTTTAATAAACATCCATTATGCATTTCAGCCCTGGCACACACATTCCCAAAAAAAGTTGGACAAATTTAGGGCTAGTAATGATGTCAAATTTAAAAAATGATGTGAATTTGCACTAACAGGTGATGCCACAGGTGATTATAATCATGTGATTTGGTACAAAATCAGCATCCATGTTATGTTACGTGGTGCCACAGTGGCCGCTAGTGGCCACTGTTTTAATCCCCCAGTGCGGTACTACCTACTACTCATCCTCACCCATAGCTGACGTCTGGGGATTCTGCCCAAGCTGACAGTAAGAGGCCAGTATTGGTTCAGCTACTTGGCTCGGGATCCCCAGACCATGCGATCATGCCTGTCATGTGATTACGGCACGATTGCACACACCTGTCAGTGGCTCTATTTAAGAGCTTCGTTTGGCACTGACAGGCCGTTCGGGGCACCATCGCCTTCCACTGCTATTGATTCCCGTGGCCGCCCGTCACAGGTTTTTGCTGTGCAGTTTGGGACGTTACGGTTTTTTTGTGTTTTTAGAGACTTTAGGCGGGGGTCTCATTCGCGCTGTTGCTTCGGCCACAGTCGGTGTTAGGGATTTTGGGTAGACTGGGCCCGCTTAGGGGCTCAGCCGGAGGAGTAGAATCAGGAAATCAGGAGATTCGGAGGTAATCCAGGGCGTAGGATTTTAGCGTATGGTCAGAAACCGGCCTGTAATCGCGCTTTTGCCCGTTCGCGGTTCCGCTTCGGGCGTATTGAGGTGCGCTCCGCCCGGCGCGCGCGCTCCCCCCCCTCCCCCCGCGCGTGCCCCTCGCCTCTATACCACCCCTTCACTCTGTGCCCTCAGCCCTCGGATGCCGACGCGGCAGGCAGGCCGGTGCCCCCCCCCCCGCTCCTTTCCGTTTCAAAGCACGTCCGATTCATTGCTGTGGTATGCACACAGACACCCGTGAATTGCATCGTGTGCTGCTTTCTGAGACTATAAACACAGGTCTCTGAAGGCCCGCACAACCCGAATAAAACACTGTTGCACGCGTAAACCAAAATTCATCCGCTCTCACACCCAGGCTGCGTGGCTGTGTTCAAAGCAGTCCTGATTCCCGTGTTGAGAGCGATTCAGAGAGAGAGCGCATTCCCCCGCTTGCTCAGCTCGTGACTCTGAGCGGCTTTCGGCTTGTTGGTTTCCAGCTCTCTCTACCATCAGAGCTATCTGGCACCCTTTATTTTGCTTATTTTCTTTTCTTTCCCCGAATTTGGGTATTTATTTTCC
The DNA here is from genome assembly GCA_025084515.1 of Ancistrus triradiatus. Taxonomy (NCBI): domain Eukaryota; kingdom Metazoa; phylum Chordata; class Actinopteri; order Siluriformes; family Loricariidae; genus Ancistrus; species Ancistrus triradiatus. Next base: position 97,196 of record JAJAGP010002409.1, on the reverse strand, counting down.
TCTCGTTTAATCAAAAGCCCCTGCTTTTCCTGCTTGGCGCTGCTCCACCTTTCTTTTGGTGACAGCATAATTTCTCAGTTAAAAGCGCAGTATAAGTACGTGTAACAGCAGTCGCGCTTTCCTGCGCTGCTTCCCTTTCATTTAGTTGAAGTATTTCTCAGTTAAAAAGCGCAGAAGTATAAGTACGTGTAAGCAAGCCGACGCTTTCCTGCGCTGCTTCCCCCTTTCTTTAGGGAAGTATTTCTCAGTAAAGAAAGCGCAGTATAAGTACGTATAAACAGCCGCGCATTCCATTCCAGCGCTGCTTCCCTTTTCATTTAGTGTTGAAGTATTTCTCAGTTAAAAAAGCGCAGTAAAGTACGTGTAAGCAGCCGCGCATTCAGCGCTGCTTCCTCTCCCCTTTCATCTAGGAAGTATTTCTCAGTTAAAAGCGCAGTATAAGTACGTGGAAAGCAGCCAGCGCATTCACGCGCTGCTTCCCCCTTTCATTTAGGGAAGTATTTCTCAGGTAAAGCGCAGTATAAGTGCTGTAAGCAGCCGCGCATTCCAGCGCTGCTCCTGTTAGGCGCATTTCGTATTGTGCTTGTGTGTGTGCCGGTCTGCTCGCAGATTCGGCAGCTTTCGCTGACACACAAAGCCCTACGTTATTCTTTGTCCTGTTTGTTATTTGTAGGGCTTTACTTGCCATTGGCCGTTTTATTTTTATTCATTTCAGTTCATAAGAACCATCTGGAGCTGACTGCTATTGGTCCTAATATTCCTTTTCTTTTGCCCTCCCTCGATTCGCCACGTGTTCGCTGGCGACCGTGAAACAGAATGGTGGCGACCAAACCAGGACCCAGCGTCAGCTCCTGGGACCTTCTTTCAAGGAAGTCCCACCTTTCCGCTCCCATCGTCAGCGATCCGCTCTTTGGGTCTCCTCGTTGGCTCTTGGGGTCCCTCCCTCCTTCGGCTCCGATCGGGTTGGGGACTGTTTTGGTTTGCCGTCTCGACCCCCCTGGGTCACGCAGACCCTCGGCGTGGAAGGCGCGTAGCGGGCCCCCCCACGGTACCATCAGCAAGCATTGCTGGCTTCTCCAGTATATCTGGATCCGGAGTTTAGCCCGCTGAAGCTCCCCAACCCTCCCCGGTCGAAGAATTCCATCCCCACAGTTTCTCCACAACCCGGACCCCCCCGTGGTGTTGAAATTACCCAGGGGAGTCGGTCTGTGAATCGAGTAGTATGTGGAGGATTTTCTGTGCTGCTCCAGAGAGGAGTGGTCTGGATGACCTGCTGCTCATGGCTGTTTTGAAAGAGGTCTTGAATGATGGTCCTGGAGCATGAACCTTCTTCTGCCATTCCTTCCCCCGCCGCCATTCCCCTGGTCGCATTGTACGATGCTGGCCATTTCGCATGGAAATGCGCATATCCCGATCCGGAACCAGGGAGACTGAGGACACTCGCCTGCTTCCAGCCTTCCACCACCACCCCCGCTCACTGGCCCGTTAAGCTCTGTACCTTTAGACGTTAGCGCCACCTAGCGTCGCTCCAGATCATCCTCTTTGTCTCAACTCCATCCTTGAGAAATTGAGGTCTGTAGGCAAAACAGCTTGCTCTGCTCAGCTTGGTACCTGACCTTACGGGGACACCAGAGTAAAGTTCTTGAGCAAACTACGCTCTGTTCACAGAGCTTTTCCCCCCGCGTCCATAGCCCCGCATCAGGCCAGCCAGACCCCTCGCCCCTGAGCCTATGGCACCCGCGTGGCCCCTGTGCCTGAAGGCCGCCGCACACACAGCCCCCGTGTTTGAGCACGAAGACTCCACGGTGTGAGGCAGTTAGTGGCCACCTGGCCCTGTACAAGGGAGCCCCACGTGCCTTCTTCAGCCCCGTGTGTGAGCACAATCGGCTCCACGGAGAGGCTCACAAGCGCACTCCGGGCCCCCGTTCACCAACGAGTGCACTGGAAGGCTCAAGCTGCGAAGCGTGGCAAGCAGGTTACAGCGCCCCCCAGCTGTGAACCTGAGCTCGACGACGCGCCCCGTTGACCCCGTACCTGGGCACTTTGCGCCGCCTAGTCTCGAACCTGAGCTACTACGCTCCGTTCTCGAGGCTCGCCCGTGGCCCGTTGAACCCCGTACTTGTGAGCACATAGCGCCGCCAAGCCTGCGAAACCTGACAAACTACGCTCCGTCCCCTTCCCGAGCTCGCCGCGCCCGTTTGACCCCGTACTTGGGCACATAGCGCGCGTCGCCTAGCTGCGCAAACTGAGCCGTTACGCTCCGGTCCCGAGCTCGCTTTTTTTTCCTTGCCCGTTTGACCCCGTACTTGGGCACATAGCGCCGCCGCGCCGAGCTGCGAACCTGAGCCATTACGCTCCATTCCCGAGCTCGCCGCGCCCGTTGAAAACCCCGTACTTGGGAACATGGCGCCGCCTAGCTGCGAACCTGAGCCATTACGCTTCCGTTCCCCGAGGCTCGCCGCCGCCCCGTTGAACCCCGTACTGGGCACATAGCGCCGCCTAGCCTGCGAACGCTGAGCCGTGTTACGCTCCGTTCCCCGAGCTCGCCGCGGCCGTTGACCCCGTACTTGGGCACATAGCGCCGCTAGCTGGCGAACCTGAGCCCTTTACGCTCCGTTTTCCCGAGCTCTCCGCGCCCGTTGACCCCCGTACTTGGGTCATATATGCGCCGCCTAGCTGCGAACCTGAGACGTTACGCTCCGGTTCCCGAGCTCGCCGCGCCCCGTTGACCTCCCGTACCTGGGCACTTTGCGCCGCCTAGTCACGAACCTGAGCTACTACGCCTCCGTTCTCGAGCTCGCCGCGCCCGTTGACCCCCGTACTTCGGCACATAATGCGCCGCCTTAGCTGGCGAACCTGAGCCGTACGACGCTCCGTTTCCCGAGCTCGCCGCGCCCGTTGACCTCGTACTTGGGCATATATAGCGCCGCCTAGCTGCGAACCTGAGCCGTTGCGCTCCGTTCCCCGAGCTCTGCCGGCGCCCTGTCGATCCTGTAACCTTGGGCCACCTCAAGCGCGCCAGCTTGTGAACCTGAGCAACTACGCTCGCGTTCCCGAGGCTCGCCGCGCCCGTTTGGACCCTATGCCTGTGCACTTAGCACTGCCCGCCTTGAACCTTGAGCCACTACTGTTTACTCCGTCCTGAGCGTGCCGCGTCCGTAAGCCCGGCATTTGGACACCCGGCACAGCTCTGCTTCAAAAAAACCGTGAGCCATTGGGGGGGGGCACTCTATGGTTGAGCACGCTAGTGCTGTCTGGCTCACGCCTGGGGTCGTCATGTTTGTGTAAGGTCCACGCCGTGCTTCCGCCCTGAGCGCGATCTGGGCCGCGCATTTGGCACGACCCGCACCTGGCCTTTCTTTTGACTCCCCTGCTGGGGCTGACCCTGTAGGCTGGCGCCCCAACCGCGTGTGCCAGAACGCTTAACCCCCGAGCGTGGTGCGACAGGCCAGGGGGGGATTGGTCACTTTTGGGGCGCCGCGGGACGCCGCCCCTCGGGGGGGGGTACTGTTACGTGGTGCACAGTGGCCGCTAGTGGCCGCTGTTTATCCCCAGTGCGGTCTACTACCTCCCCAGCAGTCTGGGGATTCTGCCAGGCTGACAGTAGAGGCCAGTATTGGTTCAGCTTTGGGTCGGGATCCTCAGACCATGCGATCGTGCCTGTCATTTGATCACGGCACGATTGCACACACCTGTCAGTGGCTCTATTTAAGAGCTTTGTTTGGCACTGACAGGCGTCGCACCATTGCCTTCTATCCTACGGGTTCCCGTGGCGTCTATGCCAGGTTTTTGCTGTGCTTAGGGACGTTACGGTGTTTGTGTTTAAGAGACTTTCGGGGGACTCATTCGTGCTGTCGCCTCGGTGCGGTCGGTGTTAGGGACTTTGGTAGACTGGGCCCGCTTTAGGGGCTCAGCCAGAGTACAAATCTGGAGATTCGGAGGTAATCCAGGGCGTAGATTTAGCGTAGGGTCAGAACCGGCCAGTAATCGCGCTTTCGCTCGTTCGCGGCTCCGCTTCGGCGTATTGTGGTGCGCTCGCCCCGGCTTTGCACGCCCCCGCGTGTCCCTCGCCCGTACCGCCTCACTCTGTGCTTCTCAGCCTCGGATCTGAGCGGCAGGCCTGTGCCCCGCTCCTGTCCGTTTTAAGCACGTCCTACTCATGCTGTGGTATCCACACAGGACCGTGAATTGCATCGTGCTGCTTCTGAGATTATAAGCACGGTCTCTGAAGCCCGCACAGCGCGTCACCGCTCTCACGCTCAGGCTGCGTGGCTGCGTTCAAGGCAGTCCTGATTCTGTGCTGAGAGCGGTTCAGAGAGAGGGCTCATTCGCCGATTGCACGGGGCTCAGCTCGTGACTCTGAGCGCTTTTGGCTGGTAGGTTTCCAGCTCTCTCTCTCAGCGCTTTCAGGCGCCTTATTGTATTTTTTTTTCCTTTCCCCGATTTCGGTATTTATTTCCTTTCGTTTAATCAAAAGCCCTGCTTTCTAGCACTGCCACCCCTCCAGTCTAAGGAGTATTTCTCAGTTCAAGCGCAGTATAAGTGCGTGTAAGCAGCCATGCTTTCCAGCGCTGCTTCCCCTTTAGTCTAGTGAAGTATTTCTCAGTTAAAGCGCAGTATAAGTGCGTGTAAGCAGCCGCGCATTCCACGCTGCTTCCCCTTTCCATTTAGTGAAGTAGTTCTCAGTTAAAGAGCGCAGTATAAGTACGTATAAAACAGCCGCGCATTCCAGCGCTGCGTTCCCCTTTTCATTTAGTTGAGTATTTCTCAGTTTAAAGCGCAGTATAAGTACGTGTAAGCAGCCGCGTGCCGCATTTCCAGCGCTGCTTCCCCTTTCCTTTCATCTAGGGAAGTAATCTTGTCTCAGTTAAAGCGCAGTATAAGTACGTGTAAGCAGCCGCTGCATTCCAAGCGCTGCTTCCCCTTTCATCTAGGGAAGTATTCTCAGGTAAAAGCGCAGTAATAAGTACGTGTAAGCAGCCGCGCATAGCTCCAGCGCTGCCTTCCCCTTTCATTTATAAAAGTATGTTCTCAGGTAAAGCGTCGCAGTATAAGTACGTGTTAGCAAGTCCCGCGCATTCCACGCGCTTGCTTCCCCTTTCATTTAGTAAAGTATTTCTCAGTTAAAGCGCAGTATAAGTACGTGTAAGCAGCCGCGCATTCCAGCGCTGCTTCCCCTTTCATTTAGGGAAGTATTTCTCAGGTAAAGCGCAGTATAAGTGCGTGTAAGCAGCCGCGCATTCCAGCGCTGCTCCTGTAGGCGCATTCGTGTGCTTTGTGTGTGCGCGTCTGCTCGCAGATTCGGCAGCTTCGCTGACACACAAAGCCCTACGTTATTCTTTGTCTGTTGTTTATTTTGTAGGGCTTTACTTGCCATTTCGTTTATTTTATTCATTTCAGTTCATTACTACCATCTGGAGCTGACTGCTATTGGGTCCTAATATTCCTTTTCTTTTGCCCTCACGATTCGCCATCGTGTTCGCATGGCGAACCGTAACACCATGACAGTCTTTGAGGAGTAAATATGATCAGAGGACCTCCACTTTATCCACAAATGTGTAAGAAAATTATTGAAATGTTTATAAACAATGTTCCTCAAAGAAAGACGAGAACCTAACTTTTTCTGATTTGACTTGTTGAAAATGCATGGAAAATGCCTGGAAAATATGTCGTCTTAAAGGCAGTTTATGTCGCTTTAAAATCTCAGTGTACTATTCTGCTTTAATGCTGCATAACAGAAGTGTAAATGACATTTACCAAGGGCCCTGACCAGACCCCATACCTTAACAGAGCCTGGCTTTTGGACATATACTCTGGATGGTCCTTTTAATATCATCGTTGGTAAGGAGCACACGGCGTCCATTTCTCCCAAAAAAATCTATTATACTGATTGGTCTGAGCACAATCCCCATTTCCACTGTGAGATGGTCCATCCCAGATGAGAAATCAATGGCGCTTCTGGGCATGGTTATAACATAAGGCTTATTTTTTAGCACAGTAACATTTTAAGTGGTATTTGTGAATATAATGTAGTGTGTTTGAATGTAACTCTGTATTGTAGAGCCTGATAAAAGTTTGATAAAGTAATCTCTTGTCCATGTGGTTCTATTACAGTGGGGCAAAAAAGTATTTAGTCAGCCACTGATTGTGCAAGTTTTTCTACTTAGGAAGAGGAGAGCGGTCTGTAATTTTCATCATAGGTACACTTCAACTATGAGAGACAAAATGAGAAAAAAAAATCCAGGAAATCACATTGTAGGATTTTTAAAGAATTTAATTGTAAATTGTGGTGGAAAGTAAGTATTTGGTCAATAACAAAAGTTCAACTCAATACTTTGTAACATAACCTTTGTTGACAATGACAGAGGTCAAACGTTTCCGGTAAGTCTTCACCAGGTTTGCACACACTGTAGCTGGTATTTTGGCCCATTCCTCCATGCAGATCTCCTCTAGAGCAGTGATGTTTAGGGGCTGTCGCTGGGCAACAAGGACTTTCAACTCCCTCCACAAATTTTCTATGGGGTTGAGGTTTGGAGACTGGCTATGCCACTCCAGGACCTTGAAATGCTTTTTACGGAGCTACTCCTATGTTGCTCAAGCGGTGTGTTTGGGCTAGACCCAGCCATGTTCTATCTTCAATGCTCTTACTGATGGAAGGAGGTTTGGCTTAAAATCTCACAAAATATGGCCCCGTTCATTCTTCCCTTAACACGGATCAGTCATCCTGTCCCCTTTGCAGAAAAACAGCTCCAAAGCATGATGTTTCCATCCCCATGCGTCACAGTAGGTATAGTGTTTTTGGGATGCAACTCAGCATTCTTTTTCCTCCAGATGAGTTTTTACCAAAAAGTTCTATTTTGGTTTCATCTGACCACATGACATTCTCCCAATCCTCTTCTGGATCATCCATATGCTCTCTGGCAAACTTCAGATAGGTCTGGACATGTACTGGTTTCAGCAGGGGCACACGCCTGGCATTGCAGTACAGACGTGATGCAAGGGTCAAAAAACACTGATAAGCTGAATAATCACAAACCGTGTAAGAAACGCTTGGAAATGCCGGGTTAGCAAAGAGACCTTGCAAAGAGCTATTCAAACAACGCGCCTTATAAAGATGGCCGTCCACCGGAAGCCGTTCAGCCTATATTCTGGTGACGACGTTCTCTGGTGGTGCGGTGGGGAATCCCAGTGTGTTACTGATGGTAGCTTTTGTTTTTTTGGTCCCAGCTCTCTGCAGGTCATTTATCAGGTCCCTCCGTGTAGTTCTGGGATTTTTGCTCACCATACTCATGATCATTTTGACCCCATGGGAGATCTTGCATGGGGCCCCAGATCGAGGGAGATTATCAATGGTCTTGTATGTCTTCCATTTTCTTACAATTGCTCCCACAGTTGATTTATTCACACCAACCTGCTTGCCTACTGTAGATTCACTCTTCCCAGCCTGGTGCAGGTCTACAATTTTTTTCCTGGTGCCCATCAACAGCTCTTTGGTCTTGGCCATGGTTGAGTTTAGAGTCTGACCATTTGAGGCTGTGGATAGGTGTCTTTTATACAAATAACGAGGTCAAACAGGTACCAATAATACAGGTAATGAGTGGAGGACAAAAGAGCTTCTTAAAGAAGAAGTTACAGGTCTGTGACAACCAGAAATCTTGCTTGTTTGTGGGTGACCAAATACTTATTTTCCACCATGATTTCCAATTAAATTCTTTAAAAATCCTACAACGGAATTTGCTGGATTTTTTTCTCATTTTGTCTCTCATAGTTGAAGTGTACCTATGATGAAAATTACAGACCTCTCTCCTCTTCCTAAGTAGAAGAACTTGCACAATCAGTGGCTGACTAAATACTTTTTTGCCCCACTGTAGCTATTGATTAATGACGGTTCTTGATGCAGTGCCGTCAGAGGGATCGGAGATCACCCATCTTGAGTTTAGGCTTGTACCCTTACCCTTTCTGTACCGAAATTTCTCCAAATTCTGAATCTTTTAATGTTATTATGCACTGTAGAGGGAGAAATATATAAATCCCTTCCAATCTTTCTTTGAGGAACATTGTTTTTAAACATTTCAATCATTTTCTTACACATTTGTTCATAAGCTGGAGATCCTCTCATCATCTTTACTCTTCAAAGACTCAGCCTTTCATGGGTACTTACTTTGTACCAAATCATAATTATAATCACCTGTTTGAAATCAAACCATTATTTAGTATTTTTACCTCATTACTAGCTTTAAATTGCCTATGTCCCTAGGTTTTTTGGAATGTGTTGCAGGACTGAATTGTAGGAACAGATGTTTATTAACATATTAAATGAAATATCTTGGTTTCATAATGTCTGCAATTAAATAAAAGTCAAAGAAAATTTAAGGAACACTGTACATATTTTTTTTTGCATTTTCCAAACGTTTTCTGATTTGGGGCTGTATCTGCAAATATATACGTATGTGAAAATATAAGAATAAAGAAATATGTATTTAAATGTATATAAATAAACACGTTAAGGCATAAGACTGGTTTTATAAATTAGAGCCCAAGAGGTATATTTTAGGGGGCATGCAGTGAAGCTGCTGTAGTAAACTAAGACTACACTTTAATTGGATTAATTTTTAATTAAACTTTATTAATTAAATTATATATTAATTAATTAAGAAATACGGGGCACCACCAAATCGATTATTAAAATATAAATAATTCACTGGCCGATCTGGAAACCAGGAAAAAGAAACAACAACACTTGATCAGTCTATATCTGAATAGTGAATTCAAAGTATTTCTCGACCTTTGCATGAATGACTCTCACACCAGGTGGCAAATTCAAAAGGGTTTATAAACAAGTTTATTAACTACAAACAAGGCAAATACCAACAGATTATCTAAGGTAATAACGAGTGTATCACAGAGTTAAAATCATAAAATGACGATGAACATGTATATATCACAGTATGGAGAACAGGGAATAATGGCAAGCGTCCACCTTACAGTAATAAAATCGGAAACCAAGATGACTCTATGTAACTTATCGGTATAATATCGGTACAATAATTACTAACGTTGCAATGCTACTGGTAACCTTAATTACGTTGAGTGTGGATAGTATGTTAAATTACTTAGGCGTGAATAAGTCTATGTTGAAGCGTGGTTTTAGCTTAAAAACGCAAAGTACGATAAATCAGGGACCCAGAACAGCCACAACAGTGGTACTTGCCGATTGCTTTGTGGAGGCTCACGCGAAGGAGATGGAACAGAACCGGGCCCTCTGCCTGTCGTCCGACATCACACATGGAAACTGAAGCGGTAAAAAATCTTCTGATTCTGATGCTCCTGTTTGGGCGGACTGTAAGAATCTTGGCTATAGGCCTCCGGTCCGTGTCTTCGGTCCGTGTCTTCGGTCCGTGGGACCAACACAGATGTTGGAGGGCCTCGCTCCGGTTTTGGCCTTTTTCCCAGCTGTTGGTGATCAGGTTCCTTGACCTCGACTTGCGGGCGTGGCGACTCGGATTCTATCTTGGCCACAGATAAAGGTGGAGTCGAGCACGTTCTAGCACCACGAGCTTCAACAAAAACTCGGACAAACTTGTGGACTGTGCGAGGATAGTAGAGCTTAAAGTCTGATTGGTCTTTTTTTCTTTTGAACTATCTTCTAGTTCAGCGATACCCGAACTACGTTAAGACTGCTGTATACAGGAAAACTTTAAAGTAAACGCGAAAACTTGAGTAAAATGAATAATCAAAAACGTTACAAAAAGGAAAAAAATACTATAAAAGACAAAAAGAAAGACTTAAAGAACATAAAGAAAGACACAAGACCTTGAAGTTAACTCACTACGCGGTCGTCCCGCATTGGCCTTTTTGAATGTTCCAGCTCGGGGGACGGCCGGAGGCGGGACATAAGGAGTGCGCCCTTACTTAGCCAATGAGAAGCTGACTCCTCAGAAAGCCCTGGTTAAGTCTATTATTTCACCATATGAGCTAGACGTTTAACTTGGATTAATAATATTCCTACATATCTAAAAGAGATTAAAAGTACACACAATAACCAAAAAATCCTCAAAGTTTACAAGTTTAGATGCAGACTTTCGTTGTAAGGTTCAGATGATCAAAAGCACCTTGAATTGATAACTTAGAACATCATTAAAGCATTCTAACTACCAGCACAGGCATTTACTATACTTTTTAACTAAACAATACTATGATTAATACAAGCTGTAGGAAACGGTACATTGTAAATAACTTCATGTTTGTTGCACAAATTATTAAAAACCCGATCGAATCAAAACACATAGGCAAAAGCTGTTATTTCTATATATCATACTAAACAGAGATCACTAAATATCAAAACAAAAAAAAGAAATTATACTAAAACATTAATCAAGTAGATATGAAGATACATAAATTCAGTAACATACATATGTATGATATATAATGGTGTGTGGATATAAAAGAATATCCTTGATCCACTCTTTGTATGAATTATTTAAATGTATATAGCGTGTTTGGACTTCTCAGGATCCAAAGATTATTTGTTACATAATTAAAAGGTTTCGATGAAGATAAACTGTTCTCATCAGGAGTTTAATACAATTATTAAAGTTTGTCTCTTTAGAACAAAAGCTGAGTTCTTTGTGTCATAAATCTCCAGGGGTGTCTTTCTGGGCCTTTCCTGGGGTGATAAGGCTTACAAGAGGCTGTGATGAAAGGTTCACTGTGAAGTAAACCGTTGTCTTCTGCACAATCAGTTTTAAAAGGGAAATTGAGAAAACTTGGTGGCCTGGACCGTTGAAAACTAAGATTAGCACATGGAATTAGTTTATGATTGGAGATGTCGAAGGTTGTATGTCGGTTTGGGAAAGAGTTAACTGTTGATGGAGTCAAACGGTGGGGGTTAAGATCCTGTCCAGATGTAGGGCCTTCTTGCATTCCAAGATGTTGTAAAGTTTATGACTTGGGGGAAGAAGGTAAAGAGAGAGAGGGGGGGTACGGCTATCACGCTACACTGCATATCCCTGACTGTGTTTATACCTTTCTTATAATTCCCCTTTTTGAATTCTGAAATAGGAGTCTAAGACAATAAAAGTTGTGAATTTTGGCACACTGATTGGGAGCAGTCCTCTGATGATTTTCACCAAGTTTCATGTGAGTGTAACGGATGCGACTTCGTCAGCAACCCATATACAAATAACAGGACTCAGGATGAACTTACATTACAGATTAGTACACAGTATAAATCATGTGAACTTCTTTTATATAATTAACAAATATAATTATTTCACATTCAAAATTAAATAAACATACCTGTGAAAGACATAAAAATCACAATTTTAGTCTTCACACGTACACTGGGCACATTCTGGCTCCCTATAAACAAAAACATCGTGATAAAATGGCTGCCCTTTTAGGTTACAATTAGCTAACAGAAGCAAAATGAAGACCGATTACAAACGTTATTTTTTTCCTTTTTAAAACTCTCATAAAGCCCACCAAAGTACACAATAACAGTACACAATACAGACTAGACAGTACTGGCTCAAACAGCATCAGGTAGTAAATGGCACACCTTCAAGGGAAATTGAAGGGTAGAAGAGATAGAAAAAAAAAATAGGCCCAAACTATCAGGGGACGCATTCCCGCCCCTAGGGGTCGCCGTGGGACCACTAAACGCCGCGGTCGACCTCCTATAAAATGAGCTTCCTAATGCCGGCCTTCGGCGCACTGTCTCGCTACATATGCGAACTTTTGAGAGCTCGTTTCTGTTTGGCGTTGTGGTGGTTGGGGTTTTGGGGGGGGGGGGGGGGTGGGCTTTTACCCTGCATATGTTAAGGATAGTGGTAATCCCGTGTCGCACAGGAGGCGGGAATGTGGTAAAGGCAAAAGCCTTGATGTAACTGCTAGGGCCTTAGCCGGTTAGGTTAGGGAAAGTCGGGGTAACGCCACTAACCTCCGTCTCTCTGCAGCCCGAGACGCCCGCGGCCATCTTCCGCTTTTCCTCGTTCCCTCGGACGTTGGTAAGCCTCTGTCGCGGGTCCTGTTGTCTCCGGCATTATCCGGTGCTTACTGCACCCCGGGTTAAGTATAGCCTTGCTTCCCCTGGACTTTAGAACGCGTTCCTTGCGTTCTAGAGTCGCGCCGATTGCGCCTGGCTCGCTGAAACCCCGGGCACATGCGCAGTCGCTCGCCACACACACACACACACAGCGCGTAGACACAGAGCGCAACAGACACACACACACACAGTCAGCTTCATCACACTCTGCGTGCGGCAGACGTGTGCTCATTGTGCTGCTCCCCCTACACACACACAGGCAGCTCTCTATAGAGAGAGTTTTCCCACGCACACACACAAGGCTCGCGCACGCTCTGAGCGCTGTGCGTGCCTTTTTTTCCTTCAGCTCAGTATAGAGTTCTGACGGGTCCTATCCCGCCTTTTCCTTTACCTTTCGTTTTCCCTTTGCATTTACCTTTATTAATATTAATCCGCTTTTGTTTGAGATCGCCAGAAAGCGACTCCTTTGTTTGCCCGTAGGCTTATTGCCATCATTTTTCCTTTTTAGGTCACAGGATCTGTTGGTGCAGCGGTAGTTTCCCCGCCCCCGGAGACTGTGACTCTGATCTCGAATCCCGTGGCGGGCCTTCTTCAGTAGCCTCCCCGCTCAGTGACGGGATTTCTTTTACGTTTCTTCTCCTTTGGGCCGTGAAGTGTAGACCCCCGCGCTTGAGTCCGTTATCTCTCCCTTTTTTTGGTGCGCCTTCCCAGGCCCCCCATAACACAAACAGGACAAAAGTAAGGCCAATAGCTAGTTGACGAGAGTATGGGCTACAGGTTTGCGGATACTCGTAACAAGAAAAGGGTTGGGAACTACATCTTGTCTAGTCTTAGTCTGAATAAGTCTGCTCACAGGCTTGATGTAACAACCAAAGCGAGAACGTACCTGTAATTGACCAGCAGGACTAACAGGTCGTGCAACAGTCACGTGATCAACAGAGGTTAGGACAGAGGTAGCTAGATCATTAGTAGAGTGACAATCAGACAGACTAGTGTTACAGTCAGTAGGAGGGCCAGTCACCGAGACAGAAATAGGGGAAGTTATTGGGTCGGGGCGGTCGACCAGGGACAGGTTAGCAGTTTCTTGGGGAACTAAAGCATCACTAGACAGGTCAGAAACATCCGGCTCAGCAGCAGGCATAGAATCCAGACCCTCAGCGGACGTCATCAAACCACACACTGTTCCCTGCTCACTGTTGCACTCAGATATGGCGTAATCCCCAGAACTGACACTAGCGACAGAACAACCACTGACAATAATAGAAACATCACCAGACATGCCACAGAGCTCTACTGGCAAGAAATTCACAGGCAACAAAAGATTTCTGTGGACAATCTTGGGCCTCTTGGAAACACCATCAGTAATCTCGTAGGTGTGAGTATCAGGATGGACATCCAGGACAGTATAGATGGTTGATTCCCACTTATCAGCCAGCTTCTGTTTGCCTCTTTCCTTGTTGTTGGCCATGAGGACGCGATCTCCCACGGCAATGTCGCAACCTTTCACCCGTCTGTTGTACAGCAAAGCGTGTCTGTGTTGTTCTTTGGCAACATGGTCTCGGGCAACCACCAACACCTGCTTAAGGTCAGTGGTTAGGGACTCCACATACTTGTCATAACTTACCACATTAGAACCATGCAGAACGGACCGAAACAAGACGTCCACAGGCAAGCGCGGGACACTTCCAAACATGAGATAAAATGGAGGAAAGCCAGTTGTCTCATGAGCGGTCCAGTTGTATGCAAAAGTTAGGGTCTGCAACTTACTCGGTCAATCAGCCTTCGCATCTGGGTCACGGCACCAGGGTAACGGATGCGACTTCGTCAGCAACCCGTATATAAATAACAGGACTCAGGATGAAGTTTACCATGTTTACTGTGAAAGACATAAAAATCATAATTTTTAGTCTTCACACGAACACCGGGCACATTCTGGCTCCCCTCATCAGTGTAAAACACCACTTTGTGAGGGAGGGAGCATAACAACAATAATACACACCGGCCGTGATATTACAGATTAGTACACAGTATAAATCATGTGAACTTCTTTTATATAATTAACAAATATAATTAACAAATATAATTAACAAATATAATTATTTCACATTCAAAATTAAATAAACATACCTGTGAAAGACATAACAATCACAATTTTAGTCTTCACATGTACACTGGGCACATTCTGGCTCCCTATAAACAAAAACGTCGTGATAAAATGGCAGCCCTTTTAGGTTACAATTAGCTAACAGAAGCAAAACCTTTTTAAAACTTGCATAAAGTGTTACGGTTCGCCATATAAAAACGATGGCAAACCGTCAAAATCAAATAAAAAGGGTTTGGGACCCAAATGCAGTTAGCTCCAGATGGTATCAATGAACTGAAATGAAATAAAATAAATAAACAGAATTAAATAAACACAAATAAATAAATAACAAAGACAAAATGAGTCTCTGTGTGTGTGTGTGCCAAAAGCAGCGAATATGCGATCAGGCAGCTGCACACACACACACAGAGCTCAGCCGCGCCTAGAGCGAGAGACAGGGAGAGAGAGGGAGGGGGGAATCCCCCCGGCCTGCATCAGATCTGCAGAAACACACACACACACGGAGTGCACGGAGGTAGTCTAGACCGAGGCGCGGGGATCGGGACCACCAAGCGTGACGCAAGGATAGGGGCCGAGGATCGAGGTGCGGGAATCGGTATAGAGTGAGGCGCAGGGGTTGGCGGCAACAACCAGTGCACAGATTGCCCAAACGTGAAGCTGGAGCGGTCAGACGTGGGGCTGAGAGGCGCGATGGGCTCCTGTACGGGGCCAGGCGGCGCTATGTGCCTCTCCGTGGAGCCTGACGTCTCAGACACGGGGCTAGAATGCACGGCGGGCCCAGGTACAGGGCTAGAGGGCGGCAAAGACTCAGGCACAGGGTCTGACTGCCCTGGTGCGGAGCGTGAGTGCACGGCAAATCCATTCATAGAGCAAGGTGGCGCTATACGCCTCTCCGTGGAGCCACAGGGCTCGAACACAGGGCTTGGGGGTGCAATAGGCTCCTGTACGGGGCCAGGCGGCGCTAAATGCCTCACCGTGGAGACTTTGTGCTTGAACACGGAGCTTGAGTGCACGACAAGCCCACGATCCGAGCTAGAGGGCGCTGTACACTGGCTTTTCCAGCTTAAGAGTGTAGCGTGCTCGGAAACAGGGCTAGGTGGCACTATATGCCCTGGCAAGGGACCGGGTGGACTCAAGCTGTTACTGGGCTTCCGCCACTAATGCCAGCTCGAGCAGGTGGTCAAAGGAAGAGGCAGGAGAGAGAAAACACAGCTCGAAATCCACCTGCCCAACAAGCCCATTCCTGAATGGGTTGATCAGGACCGGTCCCTGCAAGCCACTATCTGCGGCTAGGGCTAGGAATTCAGCTACATATTTCTGCACCCCCCTAGGACCTTGGTCAATGTCATAAATCGTGGTAGGTTCGGGGGCAGGAATATGTGGCTGGGGATCCAGATAGACCATGCCGCTGATCAAGTCTATCTGGGCCCCGTGTGGATGCCGACGGTGACGGCGGCGAGGGCTGGGCAATTTGGGGGGGTCTAGATAAAAAAAATCTTCAGTGTCTTGGCCACAGACACTGAGCAGCCCCCCAAACGCCAGCCACGACCCGGGTAGCAAAACCTGTCCTCTACGGCGTCTGGGGACCTCCATATTGGAGGTCCAGGAGCTAACGCTGGGTCCCCTTGCTGGTCGGTTCATACTGTTACGGATCGCCATATTAAAACGATGACGAACCGTATTAAACAAAACTATAAATGGGTTGGGACCCAAATGCAGTTAGCTCCAGATGGTATTAATGAACTGAAGATGAAATAAAATAAATAAACAGAATTAAATAAACACAAATAAATAAATAACAAAGACAGAATGAGCCACTGTTTCTCAATAGCAGAGAATCTGCGTTCAGGCAGCTACACACACACACAGAGCTCAGCCGCGCCTCGAACAAGAGACAGGGAGAGAGAGGGAGGAGGGAATCCCTCCAGCCTGCGTCAGATCTGCAGAAACACACACACACACACACAGACAGAGCTGCCGTGAGCGTGGCCAAAAGCTCCTGCATGATCTGAGCAGTGTGCAGCGCTGCGAGAGCATAAGGGAGGAGGAAGCAGACAGTGGCGAATGAGATGGCAAAAATAATAATAAAAGAAAAGCGATATAAAGCTCAGCCTACACTATCTACTTCCCTGTCAGATTACCTCATGCCTCCGGACGCTACGGAAACTTAGCTCCTTCCTGAGCTTAGTCTGTCCTCTGAAATTCCTGTAAAGTAAAATTACAAAAAGCGCAGCGCTCTGAAACCGAGCGGGGGATGAGACGTGTGAGGTCTCAGAGCACGCAAATGCCAGCGATTCCCTATTAAAATGCCTTGGCGAGGATTGGGGCTTACATGCCGTGCTGATGTCAGATGAACCGACAGCTACTGCCAGTGGCGAGGCTCTTAAATAGCCAAAGGCAGCAGCTGCGGCTCATTTGCTTTGATTTAGCTGTCTACTGACTGACAGCTCAACCAAAGCGGCTGTCAGGAGTCATACCAGGAATGTGGAACGCTGCTACCATCTAGCGTCCACTCCTGACATCACTCCTAACATAAAGCCCACCAAAGTACACAATAACGGTATCGTTACAACTTAAAATATTGTGAAACCAAAATTAGCACGTTAATTGACTAAAATAAGTATAATATTGCAGAGACGAACTTACTCTCATCGGTGTAAAACAGCACAGGAAGGAACATGACACAGCCCAATATAACTTTCGCGGGTGTGCAGAACATTTCCGGTTTGTCAAAATAAAATACATAAAAGCCAATAAAATTCACATTATATTGTAAAATAAAACACCGACATAAAATAAAAACCGACATAATGTAACGCAGGGACTGAAAATGGGTGCGAACTTAAACTAAGCCGAAGCCGGAAAACAGGTGAGACATAATAACGAGAAGCTATCGGCTCAATAACTGAGCTAGCTTGCACAGAAACAGGACAACGAAAAGCCATCGGCTCAACAACAGAAATAGCTTGATCAGAAACAGGATCACGGAAAGCTATCTGCTCAACTACAAAAACAACACTATGCGAAACTATCGACTCAACAACGGAGATAGCCTGATCAGAAACAGGACAAAAAGAAGCCATCGGCTGTATTATAGAGCTAGCTTGTTCAAAACCGGAACAAAAAGGAGCTATCGGCTCAAATACTGAACAAGTGTGGTCAGAAACACCAACCTCCACTTCGGGAACAGGGCTAAATTGCATTACGGGTTCAGACACAGCACTAACGATCACTGTGTTCTGAGGATTGGAACTACTGGGTACTAACAGTGCTTCTACGGGGGTGTGCGTAGAAACGGAACCAGGCAGAACGGACAGGTTAAACACAGAACTACACGACTCAGAAGTGGAGCTAGGAGGCGCTACTTGCTCAGGTTTGGAGCTTACATGGGCGACCTGCTCAGATACCGGGCTAACCTGTTTAGACACCAAACCCACGGACCAGACTGACCTCCTCCGCACACAGGAAAGCGGAGGATCCCATAACTGGTGTGTCAGACGCAGACGGTCCCTAGAGGTGACAGTGCACGTGGGTTCGGTCGCTGAGGTAGTGACTGACTGTGAGGCCAGGGAGTCAGACAGGTCCCCAGCAAGAGGAGGACCAAATGTGGCCACAATTACCTCCAGAAATTGCTCCCCGGTACACGCTTGGGCCATGGGCCAAACATTGGCTGCCCATTGTAGAGACAAGAAACTATAAGAGAAACCTGGGCGAGGGCAGAACTGGACGGGGACAAACGAAAAAATTCTGTGCTCTGGAACACAAACCACAGGCACTGGTCCGGATCTCCACTAAACCGGGCTGGCAGATCCGGAACCATACTAGAACCTGCCGTCTCCATAGAGGCGGTTTATTCTGTAATGCTGGGAGGCGGAACGGACGGGCGAGATGCACGCAGGTTCTAGTAAAAGAATATTTATTGATAATATACCAACAAAAAGAAAACACAGCGAACAGAAATACACACAGAGCCGGAATGCAAGTACGGAACAGAAAACAGGTGTGAACGGAAAACGGGTGCAAACTTAAACTGAGCCGAAGTCGGAGAACGGGTACAAAACGAAAACAGGCAGGGACTGAAAATGGTTGCGAACTTAAACTAAGCCGAAGACGGAAAACGGGTGAGAAAATAAACATAGACGGGGAAGAAACAAAAGAGGCGATACCTGACTTAAACGGGGAACGAGCACACTGGACGATCACAGAGGAGCTCGGCAGACACGGACATGGAGTAAATTCTGAAACAGATGGACAGGAAATGTCTCTCCCGAATGCTCTTAAATAGGAAGCCCCACAGCTGAGTCCAATGATCAGTTCGATCACGGTGGGGCTTCCAGATAGGGCCCACTATGAGGCGGTCCATAATGCCGTGAGTGATAAAACTCACGGCCCAGCACAGTGTTCGTTGGAAAGGCCTGACACATAATATGTTAGTGCATTTTTAACTCCGTTACATGAGCATCTTCTAAACTCTAATGCCAGCAATGGGTCAAAGTTGGAAGTACATTTTTCATGCTACTTGTGAACAGTATGGTTGTCAAAACTGGGGTACCACTGGATTCAATTAGTTGGTACTTGAACTACTGTATAAAAGCAATATGGCACAAGTGAGAGTGGTTTGGTAATATACTCATGGCTTTGATTATCTGTGGCACTCAGCCTTTGACCTTTTGCTTACAGCCCACTGTCACTGATGTCATATGGCTTAAACATTCCTATGTGAGCCACATTAAACTTACCACATTAAACTTACCCATGTGAGCCTATCTGCAGCTGGTTTGACTGGTCTGTTTAAGTCTTTCACTTGAAAAGAGCGCTTCCCATTCAAGGAGTGGGTACAGTAGTAGTCCCGTCCAAACACTGCTTCAGTCACATCATCAACAAATTTTGAGATCCGGCCCTTCGAAACGTCCCAAACATCTCTCTGCTAGGGTGAGTGGGTGCGAGTGACGGAAGGAGGGAGCAGGCGATTATGTGAGGTTCCAGTCCAACACAAAGATTTATTTGCAATTGTCCCAAACAAATGGCAACCGATGCAATAGTGGCAACACAATGACAAGGGTAACAGATGATGATAATAATAATAACAACAACAACAGCAACAACCACCTTGCCAGTGAAGAAAGCGGGAATGAACAGGGATAAAAATACTAGTGGTAGAAGTGCTAAAATAATAATAATGATAGTAATAATAATAATAATAATAATAATAATAGCAACAAATATAATAATAACAACTATAATAATAATGACGAGGCTAATAAAGATAATGACAGTAATAGAGACAATAATGACAATAATAAGAGGATAAAGATGCTAATAGCAAAACATAATGCTTATAATGACAATAATATTAACACAAGCATCCGAACCCGAGAGGAACACAGAGAAACAAAAATACAAGGTACCATGGTCGACTAGGAGAAGCTACTGAGCTAACGTCGGCTGGGAAGAGCTTAGAAGGCCAGCTATTGCCGGCTATGGGAAGCTGGAGAAAGCTATTGCCAGCTATGGGAAGCTGCAGAAAGCTATTTCCGGCTATGGGAAGCTGCAGAAAGCTATTGCCAGCTTTGGGAAGCTGCAGAAAGATATTGCCGGCTATGGGAAGCTGCAGAAAGCTATTGCCGGCTATGGGAAGCTGCAGAAAGCTATGCCGGCTGTAGGAAAAGCTAAGCTAAGCAAGGGGCTAAGCTAAGCTACGGGAAGCTGAGTTAAGCCACAAGAGATTACAGAAGGCTGAGCTAGGCTACCGGGGGGAGCTCTGAACAGTGAACCAAACATAACAAGCACAGCAAACAAAAATAAGAACTAACGGAAATAAGAACTGACAACAACAACGACATCAAATGAGCTGAGAGCAGCCGAGTGCGCTAAGCTAAGCTAGGCTACCAAAGCTATGCTAAGCTAATAAACCCGCAGTGCAATGACGACAGGAAATATGAAAGGAAAACGGCGGTCGCAGCCGCATAGCTGTACAAGGGCGAGGTCTGCGATCGAGAGAGTCCAGGCAGGCGAAACCGCTGTGAGAAAAGGAATAATCCAGACAGAAGCAAAACAGAGCTAATGCTCCCGCAACGAGCTGTGAAAAAGGTTCAACTTAAAAGCGCTCCAAATGAAAAGAAATGCGCTTCAGATGTGGCTGCGGCCATCTTGACAGTGCACGGAATTGTGGGATCTGTCAAGTCAAGTCAAGTCAAGTCAAGTCAGATTTATTTATATAGCGCTTTTTACAATGGAGCATTATCTCAAAGCAACTTTACAAGTTTAGATTATCTCCTAATAACTACGTCCAATCCCAAATTGAGCAAGCCTAGGGCGACAGTGGCAAGGAAAAACTCCCTGAGTTATAGGAAGAAACCTTAGGAGGACCAAGACTCAAAAAGGGACCCAATCTCCTTGGGCGGCGTAGATGATTAAATCTAAGAGCGAAACTAAAGTCATGGAGTCAAAGTTCGAATATAAAATGTGAAGTATGTACATTGACATTAAGTGGCCCGGGTATGATGGGGGAGCTGGAGCTGATGACGGAAGCAGCTTGAGTGGAGCTACAGCAGATGAACATCATGTGTGGGGCTGGAACTGCCGGAACACAGCTCGGAGGGAAAACAGAAAAATGTAATTAGTTATTGATTAAGAGCACAGTGTCTATTAACAATCACTGATGCCATGTCAATCACTGATGCCAAGTGTAGCATGAGACTCCGGCAGCATTAGCTATAGCAGCATAGCTAGAAAGAGGAGAACTGGTAGGAAAATACAGCCAAGAGGGATCACATGAGACATCAGCAACCCCATGGGAGGCAGAAGACAGCAACCCAACGTCTCTGATCACCATAAGACTCTTTGACTATGAACCCCCAGCTCTGCCCTTATTTTAAGGCAAGATCACGAGGAACCGAAGCCCAGTTCAGCCAGACCACTCACTCGACACTCCCGGCTAGAGGATTAACTAGAGCATCCAGTAAGTAAGGCGTTACAGTAATCCAACCTTGAGGATATAAACGCATGAACAAGTTTTTTCTGCATAATTAAAAGAGAGGATATTTCTAAGTTTAGCGATATTACGTAATTGAAAGAAGCAAGTGTGTCGAGTGATGCTGCTAAGTGTGTGCATCAAAGGAGAGATCTGAATCAAATGTGACCCCCTAAGTTTTTTACAGACGGACTGGGCAATACTGGACAGCCATCTAGATTTAGGATAGATGTAGCCAACCTGTCTCTCACAGCCTTGGGTCCCACTAATGGAACCTCAGTTTTATCTGAGTTAAGTAAGAGAAAAAATAAATAACATCCAATCTTTTATTTCCTTTACACAGTCCTCAATTTTGTTGATTGTAAGGCTGTCATTAGGTTTGGCTGATATGTACAGCTGTGTATCATCTGCATAGCAGTGGAAACTAATGCCATGTTTACGAATAACTGAGCCTAGTGGCAGCATGTACAGAGAGAATAAAAGCGGGCCAAGCACTGACCTCTGAGGCATGCCATACTTCACTTTTGAGATCTTAGACCTTAGATTATTTATATGAACAAACTGGTACCGGTCGGTCAAGTAGGATTTAAACCAAGAAAGTGCTAATCCCTTAATACCTATAGTATTTTCTAGTCTGTTTAGTAAAACATCATGATCTATAGTGTCAAATGCTGCACTTAAATCTAACAGAACAAGAAAAGAAACACATCCCTTATCTGCGGACATTAACAAGTCATTTAGTACCCTAATCAATGCTGTTTCAGTACTATGATGGGGCCTGAAGCCAGACTGAAATGTTTCATAAATTTCATCCCTTTGGAGGTAACTGCAGAGCTGCTGATAGACGGCTTTTTCTAAGATTTTGGACAGAAACGGTAGATTTGAAATTGGTCTATAATTAGATATCACACAAATGTCAAGAGTGGCTTTTTTAATCAGTGGTTTGATAACGGCAGCTTTAAAGGATTTGGGCACATAACCAAAGGTAAAGGATGACTTTAAAATAACTAACAGTGGCTCTATAATACTAGGTATTACTTGTTTGAGTAAACGTGTAGGAATGGGATCTAATAAACATGTTGATGACTTAGACGAGCTGATCAGTGCGGATAGTTAAGTATTAGTAATTGGGGTAAAAGATTCTAATCTTGATTTACAGCTCATTAAACAGATGTCTTCACTAGTGCTGCATCTGGAAGGTGGCTGAATAGTTTGGTGATGTGATGAGCATTGAGTTTTATGCCTAATGTTCTCTATCTTATCATTAAAAAAAGTCATGAAAATCATTACTATTAAAATGACACAGAACGGGAGAATCACTTTCTGTGGGGATTTTTATTAATTTGCAGACTGTATTAAAAAGAAATATTGGATTATTCTTATTTTTCTCTATGATTGAAGAGAAGTATGCAGCTTTAGCTTTAGTGAGGGCATGCTTATACTCTGTCATGCTGTCCCTCCAACCAAGCTTAAACACCTCCAATTTACTATGTCTCCACTTGTGCTCTAAATGCCATGTTCTTTGCTTTAAGGTAGGGGTGTGGTCATTATACCATGGTGCTAGCCTTTTTTCCCTAATACGTTTGACCCTAGCAGGGGCAGTCATGTCCAGGGTTGAGCGAAGCACACATTCTAATTGCTCATTTACACAAGATGATTTATCTCCATAGGTGTATTAAATTTTAAGTCTGGTAGGTTTTTAATAAACGCAGCTGGAGTAGCAGATGTGATAGTGTGCTTAGTGTGATAACGAGGCAGAAGGATTTTATTTATTAGAGATAGCTCAAATACTAAAAGATAGTGATCTGAAATCGAATCACTTTGGGGGAAAACATCAAGGTTATCTATTTTGATATCAAATGTTAATATTAGATCTAAAGTATGATTACACGGTGGGTTGGTCCCATCACATTCTGAGTGATACCCATGGATTCTAAGATGGACTCGAAAGCAATTTTAAGTGGATCCTGCTCATTGTCAAAGTGAATATTGAAATCACCTACAATTAAAGCCTTATCTGTTGACAGTAGTAAGCAGGAAAGAAAGTTAGCAAATTCCTGAAGAAATTCTGAATAGGGACCAGGAGGGTGATAAATAGTCATAAGCTGAAAAGAGTGTGGTTTTGGCTTCCATAACGATGGATCGGTCACATTAACAATCAGTATTTCAAAAAGAATTAGCCTTGTAATGAGATTTAGCTGTAACACCTAACTCTTTGTCAAAAATTGTGGCTACGCCTCCCCCCCGACCATTAGGACGAGGGCGACTAGCATGACTGTATCCAGGAGGTGAGGCTTCATTTAAGGCTAAATATTCATCAGGTCTAATCCAAGTTTCAGTGAGACAGAGAGCGTGTAAGCGTTTATCAGTGATCATTTCATTTACAATCACTGCTTTGTTTGTAAGTGATCTAAAGTTAAGTAATCCTAGCTTTAGTCTAATGTTGTTATTTCTTTGGCAGCCATCTGTGTTTATACTAATGAGGTTATTAAAACAGACTTTTTGAGAGCGTTTACGTTTAGGGCAGATGCGGGTAACAGACACAGTTTCAATAATGTGGGTTCTGGGTGACGGTGCATGGCTACCAGCAGACAGTTGGTTAAGTCGGTCTGTCTGCTGCCTGACCCCTGCTCTGGATAGTCAGCCCCTAACCAATCGGGCCATAAGACTATGGGCAATGTTGCAGGAGATGAGAGCAGCACCCTCCCGAGTGGGATGGACACCGTTCCATCCTAAAAGGCCAGGCTTATCCTCAAAGGCTGTCCAGTTGTCTATATAGCCCACGTTGTTTTCAACGTGGATCTGTAGTCTTCGTCCATCCACGGAGGCAAGAACCCGCTGTGGCCACGAACCGTAACACTCTCCTCAGTTTGAGATCTTTAAATGATGTTTTAAGAGTCTGAAAGAAGGCACAGTATTTAGAATGGCAAATTTTCACATTGTCAGTGTGTTAAGTACAGTATGTCTAACATTAGTCTAGTGTCTTTTTATTCAGCCTAAACGTGCAAAGTAAAATGATTTGTATATAAACAGCACCTGTGCAGTTAAAAATACACTGCTCAAAAAAGTAAAGGGAACACTTAAACAACACAATATAACTCCAAGTAAATAAAACTTCTTTGAAATCAAACTGTCCACTTAGGAAGTAACAATGATTGACAATCTGGAATAGACAACAGGTGGAAATTATTGGCGATTAGCAAGACACACTCCATAAAGGAGTGATTCCGCAGGTGGGGACCACAGACCACTTCTCAGTGCCTATGCTTTCTGGCTGATGTTTTGGTCACTATTGAATATTGGTGGTGCTTTCAGACTCGTGGTAGCATGAGACGGATTCTACAACCCACACAAGTGGCTCAGGTAGTGCAGTTCATCCATGATGGCACATCAATGTGAGCTGTGGCAAGAAGGTTTGCTGTGTCTGTCAGCGTAGTGTCTAGAGGCTGGAGGTGCTACCAGGAGACAGGCCAGTACACCAGGAGATGTGGAGGAGGCCGTAGGAGGGCACCCAGCAGCAGGACCGCTACCTCTGCCTTTGTGCAAGGAGGAACAGGAGGAGCACTGCCAGAGCCCTGCAAAATGACCTCTAGCAGGCCACAAATGTGCATGTGTCTGCACAAACGTTTAGAAACCATCTCCATGAGGATGGTATGAGGGCCCGAGGTCCATGAATGGGAGTTGTGTTCACAGCCCAACACCGTGCAGGACGCTTGGCATTTACCAGAGAACACCAGGAATGGCAAATTTGCCACTGGCACCCTGTGCTTTTCACAGATGAAAACAGGTTCACACTGAGCACATGTGACAGACATGACAGAGACTGGAGACGCCGTGGAGAGCAATCTGCTGCCTGCAACATCCTTCAGCATGACCGGCATTTCTTTGGAGGGCCGCACAGCCCTCCATGCGCTCACCAGAGGTAGCCTGACTGCCTTTAGGTACTGAGATGAGATCCTCAGACCCCTTGTGAGACCATATGCTGGTGTGGTTGGCCCTGGGTTCCTCCTAATGCAGGACAATGCTAGACCTCATATGGCTGGAGTGTGTCAGCAGTTCCTGCAAGATGAAGGAATTGAAGCTATGGACTGGCCTGCCCGTTCCCCAGACCTGAATCCGATGGAGCACATCTGGGACATCATGTCTTGCTCTATCCACCAACGTTGCACCACAGACTGTCCAGGAGTTGGCGGATGCTTTAGTCCAAGGTCTAGGAGGAGATCCGCCACCTCATCAGGAGCATGCCCAGGCGTTGTAGGGAGGGCATACAGGCACGTGGAGGCCACATACAAAACTGAGCCTCATTTTGACTTATTTTAAGGACATTACATCAAAGTTGGATCAGCCTGTAGTGTGTTTTTCCACTTTAATTTTGTGTGTGACTCCAAATCCAGGCCTCCATGGGTTAATAAATTTGATTTTCATTGATGATTGTTGTGTGATTTTGTTGTCAGCACATTCAACTTTGTACAGAACAAAGTAGTCAATGAGAATATTTCATTCATTCAGATCTAGGATGTGTTATTTGAGTGTTCCCTTTATTTTTTGAGCAGTGAACATGTGTAGTCAATAGACAATCTTGTATTTCCCCCTCCATTGGGCACCACTATCAACAGAAGCTCAAAAGTCAGCCCTTAAAGCATACATAGATGGGAGGGTAGGCATGGATGTATGTATGGATGAACAGTTATTGACAGGACCAAAACTGAAGAGAATTGAGTTGTTATAACATAATATCTATAATATACACACTGATGTTGTGTAGGCAAGTGATCTAGCTAGCAAAAAATTATGTAGCCCTGAAATATAAATACAAATACAAATATAAATACATGCCCAACAAATATGCAACTGGGTACAGACTTGCTAAGAAAGTGTTAGGCTACAAACGTACACACATAAAAATCATGGAATCCGTAAACATCTAACTTGATTTATGTATGTATTAAAAGGAATTTGCTGGGCATAGTCCCAAAGTTTAGAAGCCACACACATTTGCCTGAAATACTTAGAACCCCTTAGTTCAGATCTTTACTGAGGTTCCTTGTCATACCGTACATGCAAAAGTAGTATTTCATTGCGGATTTGAGCTTAAGGTCGCTATGTTTCTGTAGAATTTAGAGCTGCAACAATTAATTGATTAGTTGTGGACTACTAAGGTATTTTGACTATTTTGAGTCCAGGTTTTTAAACTCAATGTTTGATGGATTCTTCAGTCCTCTATGACAGCAAACTCATTATCTTTGGGGTGTGGATAAAACAAGACAGTTGAGGACTTTATCTTGGGCTTTGGGATCTGGATTTGTCAATCTATGATTTTTCACCAGTCTACAGACCAAGCAACTAATCAATTAATTGAGATAAAAATTGACAGATTAATTGACAATCAAAAAATTGTTAGTTTCAGCCTCAGGGCATACTCATACAAGGCATTCTGTCCTGTGAAACACAAATTGTGGTTCGTTTGACTAGTGTGATCACTCTGAATCGTGCCACGGTGCGGTACACTTAATCGTATTCGGGCTCGCTTGAATCAGAACACAGTGCCAGCTGCCTCTGTAAAAATATCATTATACTGTCACGGTTTGCCATACTTTTAGAAGAAAAATCAGAAATGGCGAACCGTATTAAACAAAATATAAAAGGTTTGGGACCCAAGTGCAGTTAGCTCCAGATGGTAGTAGTGAACTGAAATAAAACAAACAAATGAAGCAATAAATAATAAAATACAAATAAATAAGAAACTAAATAAAGAAAGTCACCTCAGTGGCTGGGGAACGAACCCAGGTCAACTGCATCGGTGATTAGTAGTTTAACCGATCGCACCACCAGACCACTGAGGTTAAACCAAAGAAATAACCAAACAAAAGCCAATCTCCTGTGTGTGAGGAAAAGCTCACACAAACAAACACACACAAGAGAGCTGGAGAAAGGAGAAGGGGCTCCGGTTCTTCTGAATGAACTGAAATGAAATTAAATAAATAAACTGAAAATGAAATGAATACAAATAAATAAATAAATAACAAAGAAAGGTGAGTCTGTGTGTGTGTGTGCAAAAGGCAGCGAATGAGCTGCACACACACACACACACAGAGACGTCACAGGCGCGCTTTAAATGGGAGAGCGGGAAAGGCGGAGGGAATCTCCCCCGGCTTACGTCAGAGCTGAACGCACACACACAGAGGGGAAACCGAGCGCTCTGCAGAAAGGCAGAGGGGGGCGTGGTTCGAGCGCTACTACAGCTCGGCAGAAAAAGCGCTGGGAAATGCGAGGGAGGAAGTAGACAGAGCGGGTAGCATAATGCAAATAAAATACACATTTTCAAAAAACTCTCCCTACTCTATCTACAGCCCTATGATGGTTTTACCTCATGCTTCACAGCGCTACGAAATCTAAAGCTCCTTTGCAAGCTCATATTGTCTGCTCAAGCCCTACAAAAGAAATAAAAATGAAACGGAAAGAAATAAGGAAGTGCCGCGCTCTATAACAGAGTGGGGGAGACGAGTGAGGTCTCGGAAAACATGCAAAAACAGCCAAAAACGATCGTTATTTAAATAAGCGCTGTAGCGACGATTGGGGGCATAAACAGCGTGTTGGAGTGGAATGATCCAACACCTACCACTGCTGGCACAGCTCTTAAAGAACCAGAAGTGGCAGGTGAGGATCATTACTGTAATCAGCCGCATTACTGACGGGGCGGCTGCTTACAGAGGCTGCCAGAGATACCACCGGCAAAGGAAGCTAAGCGCTGACCTCTAGCGTCGAGCCAGTGGCACCTGTGACAGAACCCCCCCCAAGGGGCGTCGTCGCCCCTAAGCACATGCCGCCGCACCTCTAGCTTGAAGGACACGTTCAGGATTAAACGTCCAAAGTGGGCTGAGTGACTCACCCGCTGGTCTCAAAGGCCCCACACTGAGGTCTGCTGGCTGCGGAACAGGACTCAGCAGCTCAGAGATGGAGCCGAGTGGTTCAGGAGCAGAGCTCGAGACCAGTGACTCCAGGGGAGAGCCCGGCGATTCAGGGGCGGAGCTCGGTGGCACGGGGGCGGAGCGTGGCACTGGCGGATAAGGAGCCAGATCCACCCCACTGAGACTGATAAAGAAGTCCGGGGCCGGGGACCTGGCCAGCCGCAAGGATGCAAAGGACCTCAGAGAGAGGGTCAACAGGGGTGACCACGGCGGTGCAGGGACCGGTCCCAGAGAAAAAGGCGCGGGGATCGAAGTCATCAATCGCGGCGCAGGAGGCGGTCTCCGTGACTGTGGAGTGGGGATCGGGACCAACGATAGAGGCGCAGGAATCGGCCTACGCGACCGAGGCACAGGGGTCGGCGGCAATTACCAGTGTGCAAAGTACCCTGGCATAGAGCTTTCCTGCTCAGACGCGGGGCTAGGTGGCGCAATGGGCTCCTGTACGGGGCTGGGCGGCGCCAAATGCCTCTCCATGGAGCTCAACTGCTCTAACATGGGGCTGGAGTGAGCGGTGAGCCCAGGTACAGGGTCAGGGAGCACCATAGACTCAGGCACAGGGTCTGACTGCAATGGTGCGGAGCGTGAGAGTGCGGCGAGCCCAGGTTCACCACTGGAGGGCCTGAGTGCTCATCTATGGAGCTTGTCAGCTCAGGGCGCTCGTGAACGTGGCTAGGCGGCGCTATAGGCTCCTGTACGGGGCCAGGCAGTGCTAACTGTACAACCGTGGATTCCTTCAGCTCAACCACGGGACTAATGAGCGCGGCAGGCCCAGATACAGGGCTACGGGGCACTGAACGCTCAGGCACGGGGTCTGACTGCCCTGGTGCGGAGCGTGAGAGCGCAGCGAGCCCAGGTTCACCACTGGAGGGCACTGAGTGCTCATCTATGGAGCTTGTCAGCTCAGGGCGCTTGTGAACGGGGCTAGGTGGCGCTATATACCGCGGCATGGGACCGGGTGGACTCGAGCCGTTAAGAATACAGCCCGCCCTTCTCCTCGCACGCTGATCGAGGCGGACCTCCGCCAATCTAGCCAGCTCAATCGGAAAACATGGTCAAAGGAAGAGGCAGGTGGGAGGAAGCACAGCTCGATATCCACATCATAGTTGAGCCCCAATCTGAAGGGCTCCATGAGGGCCGGTCCATGCAAGCCGCTATGTGCGACTAGGGTGCTGAATTTAGCCACATACTCCTGCACCCCCCGTAAACCTTGAGTGACTTCGAATACACTACTTGGTTCGGGGTCAGGAGCAAGTGGCTATGGCTCAAAATAGTCTATGCCGCACTGTAGACCTATTTGAGCCCTAGGAGGACGCCGATGGTTATGACAGAGAGGGCTGGGCCACCTGGGAGGGTCAGGATAGAAAAAATGCTAGCCGTGACCCGGGTAGCAAAACCCGCCGTCTGCGGCGTTTGGGGACCTCTAAACTGGAGGTCCAGGAGCTAACGCTGGGTCCCTTGGCTGGTTGGATCATTCTGTCACGGTTTGCCATAATTTTAGAAGAAAAATCAGAAATGGCGAACCGTATTAAACAAAATATAAAAGGTTTGGGACCCAAGTGCAGTTAGCTCCAGATGGTATTAGTGAACTGAAATAAAACAAACAAATGAAGCAATAAATAATAAAATACAAATAAATAAGAAACTAAATAAAAAAAGTCACCTCAGTGGCTGGGGAACGAACCCAGGTCGACTGCGTCGTTGATTAGTAGTTTAACCGATCACACCACCAGACCACTGAGGTTAAACCCAAGAAATAACCAAACAAAAGCCAGTCTCCTGTGTGTGAGGAAAAGCTCACACAAACAAACACACACACACAAGAGAGCCGGAGAAAGGAGAAGGGGCGGAGCGAAGGCTCCGGTTCTTCTGAATGAACTGAAATAAAATTAAATAAACAAACCGAATAAAATTAATACAAATAAATAAATAAATAAATAACAAAGAAAGGTGAGTCTCTGTGTGTGTGTGCAAAAGGCAGCGAATGTGCGAGCTGCACACACACACACACGTCACAGGTGCGCTTTAAACGGGAGAGTGGGAAAGGCGGAGGGAATTCCCCCCCGGCTTATGTCAGAGCTGAACGCACACACACAGAGGGGAAGCCAAGCGCTCTGCAGAAAGGCAGAGGGGGGCGTGGTCCGAGCGCAACTACAGCTCGGCAAAAAAAGCGCTGGGAAACGCAAGGGAGAAAGTAGACAAAGCGGGGAGCATAAAGGAATAAAATAAACGTTTTCAAAAAACTCTATCTACAGCCCTATGACGGTTTTACTTCACGCTTCACAGCGCTACGAAATCTAAAGCTCCTTTGCGAGCTCAGATTGTCCGCTCAAACTCTACAAAAGAAATTAAAACAAAACGGAAAGAAATAAGCAAGCGCCGCGCTCTATAACAGAGCGGGGGAGACGGGTGAGGTCTCGGAAAACACGCAAAAACAGCCAAAAGCGATCGTTATTTAAATAAGCGCCGTAGCGACGATTGGGAGCATAAACAGCATGTTGGAGTGGAATGATCCAACACCTACCCCACTGCTGGCACAGCTAGCCAGAAGTGGCAGGTGAGGATCATTACTGTAATCAGCCGCATTACTGACGAGGCGGCTGCTTACAGAGGCTGCCAGAGATACCACCGGCAAAGGAAGCTCAACGCTGCATCGAGCCAGTGGCACCTGTGACATATACGTGTAGCATGAGAAGCTGAAATTCGGTGTGAGCTATGCTCAGTGTGAGTACACCCCTAGTTTGTACATGGTAAATCCGGCGAGGTGGTTATGCTTCATTGGTTTACATTGATGACCAGTGTAATCCAAGTAAACAATGAATACCACCATCTTTTCTCTTAATTTCTCTGTAAACAAGCAATTGGCATTCCTTTTGCCTTTTTTTTTTGCTTGGTCAAGACAAATGACTGCATGTAAACACATAAACAATGAATCTTTAACAACCAAAGACAGTCCTGAATGTCAAACTTGTTGCCACTAAGATAAAAATAAATACCCCTTCTCAGCATTCTCATTCTCATTTTGGTTGCCAGCAAACTTACTTTCTGATCATTTACTGTATCTTCGCTTGGATTTCACCGGCCAACTGCAAATGTTAGATGTAATTTATGTAGATTTCATGTTTTTCTTGTATGTAATTTCTGTAAGTCATGTAATTTATTACTTAGATTAGACTATTTATTACATTACATATACTAACACCCTCACTTACACACCTTCTATAACTATAGTCTTTCATATTTGTCCCTTGTCATAGTTGAACTGTAAACTTCACTGTAAACATTTGTCTGGTCATAGTTAAACTCTAAACTTAAACCATACAAACTGTCAAAACTGAACTTCACAGTTTAATTAAGTCACGTTTACAGTTGAACTGTAAAGTTCATAGTCAATAATTAAACACTGGCAGAGCTGGCAATGTTCACAGCAGTACTCATGTTTGAACTATAAAGGCAACAGTATAACCATGGACTTTTATGGTTCAACTGTAAACTTAACATTTTTACTTTAAAATTACACAGTAGATTTTTTCCTGGGACGACCTAAAAGAAAGCTTTAAGGGGGACTGAAAACAGCACAAATTAATAAAAGCAAAGGTAAAATTACTGCTTTTAAAGTTGTAGGCCCCTTAAAATGACATTATTTTTCTTTGTTTTTCAGGTTATGTAACCAAACTGCATTTCCCAGAATGTTTGTTCTCTTATGGCGCCAATTAACTGTTAATTTCCGTTTTAGTATGTCCATTCAGGTGAACATTGAGCATGAGTGTCATGCTGTTAACTAATTACAGATGAGACTGGGCGGGCTTAAGGAGCTGACAGGGGCTCTGTGTGGGTGTTAAGAAGAAGGGTGAGAAGAAAGTTTGCGGTCATCTCCTTTGTCTCTCCGGTGATTTTCTTGGCATCTCAAGCTATCTTTGGAGGCTTAAAGAACTTTCTATTTCGGTCCAAACGGCAGTATTTCAGTCAGTTTTGTTATTAAACCGTGCATATCGCAAATCAACGGTAGAGGAAGAGCGGGACACTGAAATGATATTGAACTCAGCGTCGGTTCAGCGGAGCACGTGTTTGAGGAGCTTCGCCTAGCTTTGTGCATCAATCCTGAGCTGGAAGTGTGCTGGTAACAGACTGGATGAACCCGGACTGCTGCTTTAAATCAACCGCAAATGAGAGTGAGTACATGTGCGTGCGCTGTTAACGCGGATAGTGAACCGACTCCTCTGTGAACTTCATGAGCCAGTGAGTATCGCTTCAAATGATTCTTCTGGCTCACGGAATCACTTTCCGTTTCGGGATTTCCGTATGTGCACCAACGACAAGGGCGACATCGAGCGCTAAAAAGAACTTTGACTCACACTCACACTCGCTCCATACGGTTTGAACCATTGTTTGTTTTGCAAAGGGGATTGGTTAAATATATGATGTTTTCATTTTTTCGTGTTTAAGCATTAACCTGTAATTGTGTTTGATTAATGAGCATTTATTCTCTTTATTGGTATTGGGCAATACGACCGACTGAGTTGTTACAGAGACGTATTTAACTTTCTGAGCTGGATTATTTTCTGTATTGAATTTAAAGCATTTTAAGAAATATGTAGGAATTACTAAGGTCTTATTTGTGACTTTTATTTTAAAAGTTTATTTTATTTAAATAATTTTGCTTTAAACTAGACAGCTCCAGCATTGTTTTTTTTTCTTTCTTTTTCAAGAGAATTTACTTTTTTTTTTTTTTCTTCATTTAAGGTCATTGAGTCATTGAATAAATATTGTCCAGGTAACAATTGTCACTATTGGGATGTACGCCCCTCTATTACATTTTTGGAGGCACTGATGGGCTCATTCCCAAGGGGGGAAAAAAAAGTTTCTTTTCTGTGTGATATTGATACTTAGCATTACAAGTATGGATCTTAGTCAAGCTGTTGAGTGGAGTAGATGAGAACATTGACCCAGATAATGCCATTCTACTGGGTAAGGTTCCCAGGGAGATGGCAGATGATGTTATCTTGATAGTGTTAGGAACAGTCAAAGATTTGGGTTTAACAGGATAAGGGGTTGTCATGGGGATTCTACAGGCAAACAGGGTAAGGTTCCCAGGGAGATAGAAGATTGTTTTGTAACCAAGCTGCATTTCCCAGAATGTTTTTGTCATTTGGTGCCAATTAACTGTTAATTTCCGTTTTAGCATGTCCATTCAGGGGGGTATTTCAGAAAGCATGTTTAGTGAAAACTCAGCGTATGTTGACTCAGAGTTTACAGATACTCTAGGTTTTCGGTTTCACAAAGCAACTTCAGAGTAACTTCGAGTCAGTTACTCTGGCAACATACTTCGTGAAGCTAACCTGCTCGCTAGCAGGTTTACTTAAACCAACCCTGAGTGTTTATCACGTCGAAGCACATGCACTACTGAGAAATCTCCGTCGGGAGAGGCTGATCAGACCCTGCTTTAATGTTTCCTCGTTTCCTGATGATTATCTGTGTGAGCCTTAGCATTTCTCAGCACAGTCCATCATTTCTATTAACAATCTTCTCCGCTCTCTGTCGCTCATATGACACTTCGTGGACACGCCCTGAGTTCGGAGCAAATTCTTTGCGTTGCGCTCCAGGTTCTTTCGATACAAAATCAGTGATGCTGAGCATATTCTAAAGCAATCGTCTGTCGGGCTGTCACACACTTGCATTAAAACGGTTACTAAAAACCTTTGTGGTGAGCCTAAGCCTAATCAAAGAAGAATTCCACAGAATTTCAGATACAGTATCAGTCTAAACAACAAGTGATTGGTTTCATAGATGGCACTCTGCTAAATGGAGATTAAGTGAATAGGAAGTTTTCCCACAACATTAATGTGCAGGTAGGCCTAAATAATATCAATTTTGCATTACAAATGAAATACAAATCACAATACAGCCACTGCAGTTAATTACTGTTCTGCAGTGTGAAGATCATATGTGATACAGCCCACATCAGCAACATGGAAGCACAGTGGCCTGGGTCTGTGCATGACATGTAAAGTTTTCATGAGTGTATAGCAATTACTAGATTAACCCATGGTGAATACATACAGTAAATATAACCATATCCTCTCATAATCAATATTTAGTTCTGTTTGCCACTGATAATTTAAACTGTATCCTTGTATTATCTATCATAGGAGAGTTTGTTAATTACAGACAGAAGGTACCCCTGCCAGCCATTTTTGCTGACCCCTTGCGCTGATCCTGAGCCTGGCCCACAGCAATATTATAACTTGGCTCACTGCAGGACATGAGCCAGGGTAGAGACAAGCATTGGGGATCTCAATGACTGGTGATCAGACAATGTCCCACTCATCCAGTAACCA
Source organism: Ancistrus triradiatus (assembly GCA_025084515.1). Taxonomy (NCBI): domain Eukaryota; kingdom Metazoa; phylum Chordata; class Actinopteri; order Siluriformes; family Loricariidae; genus Ancistrus; species Ancistrus triradiatus. The sequence continues at coordinate 62,770 of JAJAGP010002409.1, read as the reverse complement.
ATCCTGTTTTAAATCCTGACCACATTGCAGAGCAGTGAGAGACACAATCTGCTACCATCATTTTTGATTTGCCCATCACCTCCCCAGTGTCAAATAAAAACAATATGCCTGTCTTTTTATGAAGTCTCCTTTATTTCCTGCAAGTACAAATGCAGTACAGAGGTTAATATTATTTATGTTCTTCAAACAAGTAAAATCATCCACCTGTGGGCACCTCATCCACCTTTTAATTGATGTTCTAGCAGTTGTATTTCCATTATTGTCTTTTATATCTGCAGCCTTATGTGATCCATTTCTAAATTATATTTTTCAATTTGTTTCTAAAAATACACCATTTATGGGGACGCAAACAAAATGACATTGACTATCACAGTGCCAGGTCTAAGTCATGGGCCAATTCTGAATCACATCTTCCTGATATACATTGTTCTGTGGAGGTGGATGGACCTCCTTCTAGATTGTAATTTTCAGTAGCACTCTGTATGATCCACTGTTAGATGTGATTTTCAAGGTGTAAACCTCAGTAGGCCTCTCTATCTTCCCTCTCTTTGGCAGCTGACAAGGTTTCCTCATTACCTTCCTGCAATACAAATGAAAAATTTTCTGTGGAGTATTGAAAGTATTTACACCTGCATGGAGCTCTGTTATGGGTCCACCAGATTACACCAACAGTATACTCTGACAGTGACTCCCAGTGTGTTAAAATAACTCATTGAGAGTTAAAATCAACACAGAAATGTTTAACTCTGAAATTTTAACACTCCAGTTTTTGCTGGGTAGCTGGTAGAAAATTTAGAAGACTAGACAGTTAAATTATAACTTTAACTAATTTTACTAATTTGAACAAGACAATGTACCTAACTGGACTTTTGTTTCTACAACAGTGTGCATCACAGTTTTTCAAATATGTAACTTTGAGCCACCATGAAATATAAAGAATTTGGAAAGGTAACAGCAGTCAATTACAAAGAATTGTACTGCTACAAGAAAATCTGTGTGCCAAGTTGTGTCTAGTAATGGATGGGTGGCATCACTGATCCCACAGTGGCAAAGTGATGAATGTATATAAGTTTATATCCTTAAATTGAATGACTACCCTCTTATGTAGGCCACTGGGTCCTGGGGGGTGGCTGTCAGATGAGTTTCCTCCAGGGATGCCTTCAGCAACAGGTCACCCAGTGTTTTGAATGAGGGCCATCTCTTCAGCCTCTGTGAGGTGGTGGTGGACCCCCACCGGTTTTTTGGCCCTCACCCTTTTTCTATTGGCTATAATAGAGGTCAAATTTGAACACATCCAACATTGAACAAATTGGGAGACTTGTATGTATAAAGGCATGTAGGTGTTGCTTTCAAATAAATAATATGAAATATTGTCAGTGTTGGAATGGCTGAACAATTTCCTTTTTTTCTCTCTTAGGAAATTTCACTAGCTACTTGCATATATGACATTGCCACTGAGTATTATTTAATTAAGTAGGGTAGCTAAACAACATCACGATTGCATGTAATGATATTATACCTTACCTGTTTGAACTATATTTTGTGTTTCATCTTTAGTTCCTGATAAATAACTACATTTTGTGCTTGTTGGGTTGCACCTGCATAAACATTAACATGCGCACACGCGTAAAATAAAATAAGTGGAACACTCGGAATAAAACTTTTTATTCAGTTATTACTCACGCCATTGACTCGGGCAGCATTTTTTTGCCTCGCCAGCTCACGTTATTTTGCTACTGTATTTTTTATTTATTTATTTTTTCTAAATATATGCTCAAATTATATGTACACACCTATTTCTAACTCCCGGGTTGAAGTGAGAGGATTGAGGCCAGTTTTCTCTCCCGTTGCCGTACTGATCCGTGTTATCTGCGTTCCACTGATGAGGGCTTTGTATCTCCACGTGCACGAGCTTTACTCAGGGTTAAAGTCACTCAGAGTTGACGGAACTAAGCGTTATCTCCCATTCTGAAACCGAAAACTCTGAGTTGGACAGTTCAGGATTGGTCAACCCAGAGTTCAGATTTGAACTCGGGGATTGTTAAACCTGCTTTCTGAAATACCCCCCAGGTGAGCTTTGAGAATGAGTGTCATGCTGTTAACTAATTAGAGATGAGAATGAGCAGGCCTAACGGGGGCTTTTGTGAATGTGTTAAGAAGGAGAGTAAGAAAGTTTGTGGTCATCTCGCGTGTCTCTCCGGTGATTTTTCTTGCCGTCTCAAGCTAAGTTTGGAGGCTTAAAGTATTTTGTATTTTCGGCACAAACGGCCGTATGTCAGTCAGTTTTGTTATTAAACCATGTATATCGCAATACAATGGCAGAGGAAGAGCGGGACACTGAACTGACACTGAACTGAGCATCAGTTTAGCAAATCACATGTTTGAGGAACTTCGAGTTTTGTGCATCAGTCCTGAAGTGGAAGTGTGCTGGTAACAGACTGGATGAAATTGGACTGCTGCTTCAGTCAATCGCAAGTGAGAGTAGTGAATCGTTAGTACTGTTAATGCGGATAGTGCGCTGATTCCTCTGTAAACTCCATGAACCTGTGAGTATCACTTCAAATGATTCTTCTGACTCACGGAATCACTTTCTGTTTCGGGATTCGCGTATGTGCACCAACGAAAAGGGCGACATCGAGCGCTAAAAAGAACTTTGACAAACATTTGCTCCATACAGTTTGAACTATCATTTATTTTACTAAGGGTATTGGATAAATATTGGGTGTTTTTTCATGTTTATGCATTAACCTGTGTTGTGTTTGGTTTATGAGCATTTATTGTCTTTATTGGTATTAGGCAAGATGACCGACTGAGTTGTTACAGAGATGTATTTAATTTTCTGAGCTGGATTATTTTCTGTATTGAATTTGGAGCATTTTAAGAAATATTTAGGAATTACTGAGGTTTAATTTGCGACTTTGTTTGTTTTTATTTAATTTAAATAGTTTTGCTTTAAACAAAACAGCTCCAGTATTTATTTTTCTTAAGAGAATGATTTTGTTTGTTCATTTTAGGGCATAAATTGAATCATTGAATAATTAATGTCCAGGTAACAATTGTACATTTTTGAAGGTACCGCTTTATTAAACACTATTGAGATGTATCCCCCTTAAATTCTATTAGGTGCCTTTAGGGAGGGTTACATAATTAAAACTTTACCTTCTAAAGGTAACTGTCCAAGTCCCCAAAAACCCAACCGTTGCCTAACTTTCCCTAACAGGTCAGTCCAGTTACCTCATCCTTTGTCAAACTTAAGACCTAAAATTTAAATATCATTCATCTTAAAATTTACGTCCAGGTCGGTCTGTATGTAACTCACGATCAAAAGAGCTGGGCCTCGGACTTCCTCCTATTGAGCTTGGTGCCCGAGGCCCTTCCATACCAGTCAGTCAAGTCCATGGCTCTTTGGACCAATAAAATATCTGAACATAAAAGGGTAACGTTGTCTATGTACAGCGTACAAGCCACTGTCAGTCCACCTGGCAATTCGAGTCCTTTGAGCCATCTGTCCCTTCTCAAAATCTGTGACAATGGCTCAAAGCGTGCTACAAACAGGAAGGGGGATAATGGACACCCCAAAAACCTCCATGGAAACCCCATCTTTCGCAGTACCTGAAACAGGTACTGGTGTGACACCCGATCAAAGGCTTTTAAAAAAATTTTCTTTAGAACTATCAGCTTAATATTTCTGTCTTTCGCAAAACAGATGGCGTCTTGAACCAGCACTAAGCTGAATATGATCCTCCTTCCAGGAATGGCACAGGTCTGATCTGGGTGAATCATGTCTTCTAAAACCTTCGCCATTCTATTAGATAAAACCTTGCTAAAAAGATATTACAATAAAAATTTAAGAGTGATGAGTCTCCAGTTCCTTGGAACCTTGGATTTCTCTCTATTCAGTTTCGCCCGTGTACGCACCCCAAATCTCTCCATCCCCTCCAAAGCCTTCTCCATGCTTTCCTTTGTCCTACTGTACAAGGTCATGTCATCCGCATACATCCGCAGACCTTTAGTCGTCTTCCCTGATCCTGGTATCAAGATCCCTTCTATCTCCTTCTCTCCCCTTATTTTCTCTGCTACTGGCTCTATATACATAATGTAGAGCAAAAGGGTCAAGGGACACCGCTGCCTAATTCCTGCCTCCATTTCAAAAGTTTCTCCGACATGTCCAATAATAACCACCCTACACCATGGCTTCTCATGTAGGTAGAATCCATGCCACGAAACCCTTCCCAATCCTCATTTTCTCCATCACCCTGTAAAAGAACCCTCTGTCTACCCTATCAAAAGCCTTTGCCTGATCTAGACTTGCCACCAGACTTCTATCCTCAGACCATGCAATAAAATCCCTAATCAGCAATAGGTTCCTTCTCGCATTTCGTCCTTCCACCCCACATGTCTGATCCTGATCAATCACCTGCCTCAGTATTCCCCTCGGTCTCCTAGCCAGCATCTTGACCAGTAACCTCCTTTCCACAGTCAGCTTTATCAGTGGCATCATCTAGATTGTCCGTTTTTTTTTTTTCCTTTTTATAAACAGGTATCCCTACCCCCATTCTCTTATTTTCTTCCATTCCACCTTTGTCTACAATCGTATTAAATACCTTCGTCTTTCAACCACTACCCTCCTAAACTTTATATAAAACTCCGCAGGTATCACGTCAATACCTGGGGTCTTGCCTTTTTTTTTTTTTTCAAACCCTCTATTGCCTTGCTTACCTCTTTCTCTTCAATTGGTCTATGTATATCCTTCCTTCCCCCCCCAATTCCCCTTTCAGTCCATCTATGAAATCTCTTCCCACCTCGGCTACTCCTTTAATGTCCCTTTAATATGCCTTATAGTATTCAGTTTCCACCTTTGTCTTCACCCCCTCTCCTTATGTCCCCACTTTCCGCCCTCACCGCCACCATATATTTCTGTTTTCTCCTCTCTCTTGCCTTCCTCCACCAGTATGCTCCTATTATCTCCCCCTTCTCTCTCTATACTCCTGTCCTACCTGCAGTGTGTACCTCTCCAGTCTCCCCTCATAGAATTTCTTGATCTTCTCCTCCATCTCCTCTCTTTCCATTCCTCTCATTCCTTCACCCTTGTTCTCTCTTCCCGCTTCCTTCGTTTTCCCCATGCTATCCCCCATCTTCTAATCTTCCTCTTCACCATCTCCCACCACTCTCCCATACTCCAACACAATCCTTCCACACTTTGGAAGGCTATGGGAGGGAGCAAATTCTTTTTCCACCCCATCCTGTATCAACAGCTTAACATTCATTTTCCAGTCTCCTCATCCTATCTTACTCACTCCTACCCTAGCTTCAAAAGCCACCAGGTCATGGTCAGAGAAGCAAGCCTGTTTAGTTTCCCCCTGGTGAATTCCATCTGTCTACCTGCCCATATACCATCCAGCCTACTACAATCTCCCCTACTATTCTTCCATGTATGCTCCCTCATATTTCCTCCAATAATCTTCCCTGCATCCACCAAGTAAAAGGACTTTGCCATTTCCCCTGCTTCCCTGCCTCACAAGTTCTCCTCTTCCAAATTATCATTGCCTCCCTGTCAGTCACACACATCTTTACAGTCTTTTCCAGAACTCCCCTTTCATCTCGAGCTTCCTGTGGTCCGTAAACATTAATTACCCTGTATTACCTTCCCGGTTCCCCCAGAAGCCATTCCACTACTTCGAAACTCTGTTTCCCAAACGTAAATCCCACCCCACTTCAATGCACCTCCCTTTTTGACCAAAAAGCCCACCCTTCCAATCTCTCCCATACCTCTTTATCTAGTTCATCCTTCATATGTGTCTCCTGAACTAAACAAAAATCTAAGCTTAAATCAAACAAATTCAAAAACTTGCCTCCTTTTCCTTCCATTTCTAATTTCCCTAACATTTACTGTCCCCACTTTGAGTGTACCTATCTTGGTGAAGTTGTGTCCCAACTTCCCATACTGTCCATTCTTTTCCCCCCCATGTCTGACTCACCACTCCCTGCCTTGAATCCCCCATTGTGCTTGGATGATCCAATTCAGGCAGCTCTGGCAATTCCATGAAGAAAATCATCCGCTCTCTCTTCAGCCCTTACCTTCTTCCTTGGGGCTCTTTCTTTAATTACTTGCTCCCTTTCTCCACCTTCTTTCATCCACTCTCCTCCTCACTTCCTGCGCTTTCTTCAGCCAACCAGCCCAGCTTCCTGAAATCCTCATTGATCTTTCTCTTGCTGTCTCCTCTCCCATCCTATGCTGCCATTCTCTTCTCATCTCCTCCTTTAGCTGACTCCATCTGTACCTGTTCTTTCCTTCTCTCCTCCACTCCCTTTGGCTTGTCTCCAATTCCTGCAGGTTGTTCACTCCTCCTCTTCTCCACCACTACGTCCGCATTGCTCCTCCCCACTTCACAATTTCTCTGGAGGTGCTCTAATGAGCCACAGCTGAGACATGCCACTGCCTCTTCCCAGTTCAAATCCTCAAGTTGTGTCTCAGCCTTCTAGGGGAGGATATGACCTCGGTATAATGACTGGAAGGTTTTAACAGCGTCATCTGGCACATGCGGGTTATACATTTGCACTGTGACAACCCTGAAACCCTCCTTATCCAGGCTTCTCATCGAATACTTCTCCTGTGCACTCCCTGCTCTTCCTCCTCCCTTATATCTCTCCAGCAGGTCTCTCATTAGTCCAGAGGTCTCCAGGGTGAAGTCAAAACTCCTTTCCAACTGATTTCTCTGCAGACAGAAAAATCTTCTTGATCTTCCCTCCCAGCTCCCCAATCAAAAACTCCTGAGCAAACTTCTCTCTTGTAGGTAGCTCCTCCTCCTCTGCCATCAACTGGAATCTCACAGTATTCCTCAGCCTTGCTTTGGGAATCCTTCCACTCTCCATATCTTTCAACCACTGCACCAGAATCATCACCTCTATAAGAACAGATTTTTTTCTTTTCAAAGATTTATTTGCATTCTTCCAAACTTGTTTGGCCTCACCTAGTGTGAGGCCGGGAACTGGACTCACAACCTCCCGATCCTGCACGAGAGAGACCAGCAATTTAGAATTAGTTAAAATGGTGACCTATTTTTCTAAATCGTATTTCTTTAAAAACTCCTTAATAAAACGATAAACATGGGGCAGGGTAAAAGCAACAGGGTTTTTAAGATCTATTTTTAAAATCCCGAGGCTTCTTAGGTATGACCCCATCCAGAATCTCGCCATTGCAGCTGTCTTATCTCTGGATGGGGTCGTGGCATATTTAATGTGTAGGGCGGTGAACTTGGAGGCTAAAAACAGGTGGGGGTCTGGGAGCCCCTTTCCTCCATTCTCCGGTCTCTTCTTCACCACGTCCCTCCTCAGGCGCTCCCAATTGGACCCCCACAGGAAATAAAACACCGCCCTGTCCAAACCTAAAATAAAACTTCGGGGCGGACTAAAAACAGCACAAGTTAATAACAAAAGGGGTAAAATGACAGCTTTTATAATTACAACTTTTCCTTCTATCGTCAACTGTCTAAGTCCCCAGAAACCCAAATGTTGCCTGACTTTCCCTAACGGTTCAGTCCAGTTACTTCGTCCACCACCCTCTTTTTGTCAAATTTTAAAATCTAAAATCTTAATATTGTTTTCTTTAAAATCTACTTGCAGGTCGGTCTGAATGTCTCCTCAAGGTCCAAAGAGCTTGCTCCTATTGAGCTTAGCGCCCGAGGCCCTTCCGTACCAGTCCATCGCTCTTTGGACCGATAAAACGTCCGAACATAAAAGGGTGACATCGTCCATGTACAAGTCGCCGTCAGTCCGCCTGGCAAGTCAAGTCCTTTGATCCATTTGTCCTTTCTCAAGATCTGTGCCAAAGGTTCTATACACGCAACAAACAGGAGTGGGGATAACGGGCACCCCTGGCGGACGCCAGAGCGGATATTTAAATGCCCGTTCATTAAAATTTTGCTGTTAATATCTTTATACAGCAATCCCACCCACTCTAAACAAACCAAAAAAAAAAAAAAAGACATTTAATAATAAAATAAAAACCTCCCTGGAAACCCCATCTTTCGCAGTACCTGAAACAGATACTGGTGCTAGACTTGGTCAAAAGCTTTTTCAAAATCTAAATTTACAATTTCAAGCCTAATATTTCTGTCTCTCACAAAACCAGGGTCTGAAATTCATTTTTTAAGATGAGGGGGAATTCCCTCCTTATATGCTTCACATGGGGGGGATTTGTGCACTTTGGGGGGGATATTACTTGTGAGCTTAACTACAGGTCTATATCTTATTCTTACCTCGAATTGCATTTCGTCGCTGTCCAACTTAACAGTATTCTCGGAACTATATACATTGCTGTAATATGCTCTCTCTTTCTCGTTCTCCTTGCATTACTGTCATCTGTTCGAGCTACATCAGTGTCCTACATCAATGTCTCCTTGCTCCATTCTGTTCTTGTACTCTCTCTCAAAAAATCTGACTGCTATTGGGGAGGAATCCATGTTCACATCACACCGCGGTCTTATGACTTGGCATCACGTATTCTCTGAACTATATACATTGCTGTAATTTGTTTTCTCTTTCTCCTTCTCTCTGTGGTCATCTTTTTAAGCTGCATAAGTGTCATTACTGTTTCATTTAGTTTCTATCCCCTTCCTCTCATCTCCATGGTCTATTCTTTTCCTGTCCCTTGTCTCCTCTGCTTCATCTCTTTCCACTTGATAACAGCCCTGTTAAAATCAAACTGCTCTCGGGGAGGGCCAAGTTTTGAAATGAGCATCAGATTGGTGAGGTTTGTATTACTCAGTGAATTTCTGAATTTAGTTTTAATCCTGTTTTGTGTGCTGAATCCACGTTCACATGACATACTTGCAAGTGGTATGACCATGGCAATCTTAATGAGTTTCTCCATTTCAGTGAATACACCACTATGTTCATGCAACACAGTCTCTGCAAACCGCTGAAAGGAAAATGAAGCATACAAGTCAGTGGAAACCATGACTTGCTTTAGTGTTGCAAACTCTGACCGAGCTTCATCTGCAGTTATATCACACGAGAAGTGTGTTAGGAGGTTTTCAAGTTTCTTTGCTCCATAGAGAGAGAAATTCTCAGAGCACTGTTTTGCCAGACTGGCTTTTTTTGGTTCCAACACTGTGAAGCATGACAGAATATCTATTGTGTCAGAAGGGAATCTTCTGTCAATTTCATTTATCAATGATACTACATACCTGCTCCTCATGCCATCAAATGCTGGTTTTTGAGTGTTGAATTCAAAAAGCTTGTCTCCTTTAAACATGCTTCCATGAAGAGAACTGAAGTTCCTTTTCAGTAGGGCCAGGGTGGACTATTGTCTCTCAGGGCCTGTTTGGTACCTTCAACCATTGGTTCTACTGTGGAGAAGTCCAGATCTTCTCTCTGAAAATGTTTTGAGAGAAGGACCACATGCATAAGTACATCCTTCATCATGTGACAGAGAGCCGCAAAGTTGAACTGTCTGACAGCTGTCAGTAGACCTTTGGCTTTGTCAGAGTCCTGAGTGCTGGAGGCAGCCATGTGCTCCAGTACATCTCTCAGGGATTTCAGTGATCTACACACCACTGACACAGCATTGTGAATCGATAGCCACCTTCCTGCATGTGGTTGGGTAAACTTCAGCTGGGGCTCATCTAACTTTGCAATTCATGCAGCATTACTTCTGACAGCAGAATTGCTGAAAAACACAAATTGACATCTCATCCTGCTGAAACTTTTTCACCTGTTGCACAGATCTGCATCACTAGCAGCAAAAGTGAGACGATAAGCTGTGCAATGCACTCCTACCAAATCTAAGTTAAATTCTTCTCTGAGTTTTTGAACAACTCCTTGGCAGCATCCTGTCAAAACATTGGCACCATCAGTACAAACTGCTGCAAATTGTTTTCCATCTAAATTCTTTTCTGTCAGCAGTTGCTTCACATCAAAAATAGTGTCTGCTCTTCCATCTACAATCTCAGAGGTCCTGAACAGTTTTGTTTTAATCTTGTTGTCGTCTATGTACCTTACATGCGTAATGAGTCGTTTCATGTTACTTACGTCTGTGGACTCGTCCAGTATTAAGGAAAACACAGGACTATTTAGCACAGCCTTGTCAACATCCTCCACAAGTGTACTTGTAATAGCTTGGTGCAGTTCTGACAGACCTTTCTCATTAAGGTAGCTTCCATAACTTGATGTGTCTGTGTTCAGCTTTTTGAAAGAAGGACACTCCATCTCCTTCATGAATTTAACCAGATGACCAAATTTTGAATTGGCCAACTCGTTTTCTGCTATAAAGTAAGCGGTTTTGAGAAGCCCCTTCGTTTCCTCCTCACACTGCAACTGTGCAACTTCAATGGCGTTAGCCATCACATTCTTTGCTGAATCTGCCTCACGCTTTTGTTTCAAGGCTGCTGTATGAGAAATGCTATCTGAATGGTGACTTAAGGTGACGTTTTGTAACATCGGCTAGTAAAAGGCACAGCACCGTACAGTTTACAAATCAAGCAGCTCATTTCACCGTTGTTAAATTCGAGCCATGGATATATTCTGAGTCAGTTAGCCTGAAATTTGTCTTTGGACTGCTGCTTCGCCATGTTTGGGTTACTGTTACCTGTCTCAGGATTACTTTTTTTAGTGCCGACATCTAGCACTGTTTGAGCTAATCCTTTCGGGCTCTGGTGTGTTTTATTTTTTTTATTTTTTATTTTTTTTTTATTATTATTTTTTTTCCTGAGCGGGTTCCACTTCAGATGATGTCGATTTGCATTCTAGCCAGCGGTCTATGTTTGCATGCCTCCAACTCCAGATAATTGAAACCTGTCTCTTAATGTTGGCGAGAGATGCTGAGAGCGCCACTGAGCTCTGAGAGAACGCGCCAATAGTGCTGTCCAGGGCGGAAGTCGTCCCGCTTTCCACACTGATGCAAACTTTCACTGAACATATACTGAACATAAACGTAAATGTGTGCGGGAACTTCCCGCATTATAAGAGCTACAATGGCGGGAATCGATTATCTGCAATCCCACACTGAAATTCAGGCCCTGAAAACAGATGGTGTCTCAAACCAGCGCAGGCTGTCCGTGATCCTCCTTCCAGGAAGAGCACAGGCTTGATCGGGTGGATCACGTCCTCTAAAACAGTCGACATTCTTTTAGGTAAAACCTTACTAAAAAGTTTCAAATCAAAGTTTATAAGAGTAATCAGTCTCCTATTCATTATGTCAGTCTTGTCACCTTTTTTAAACAAAGAAACTATCCCGATTCTGAAACTGTCTGGGAGTCGGTCCAGTCCTTGAAATTCTTTAAAAACCGCCAAGATGTCCGTTGCTAAGATGTCCTAAAAGGATTTTATAAAATTTCCCGGGGAGTCCATCCTCTCCTGGAGACTTTCCATTTTTAAAACTTTCAAGACTCAAGTGCAACTCTTCTGCAGTAAAATCTTTCGTTAAAACATCTTGATTTATTTTATTTTCCAAGAAACCTAAAACCTCCTTCATCTTCAACACATTTTTCAGAATATAAATTTTCATAAAAATTCTCTTACTTTTAAAATCCCCTCCATTTTCCTTTCCACCCTCCCTTCTTATTGTAACTCTAAAATTCCATCTCCCCCTTGCTAAACTTTTTTTTATTTTTTTAAGTAACTGGTACATTTTTCTCCTTCTAATTCTTTTTCTTTGCATCTTAAAATAGTTTCTTTACTTTTAAAACTGACATCTGTTCTTTGACCTCATTTATCTCATCATTAAAATCAAATCCATTATTTAAAAGGTTAAAATACCTCTAAGCGTTTTTGCAGCCCCATCATGCTGCTTTTCTCCCTGCATTTTCTTTCTTTCTCTATCCTTTTAAAAAACAGTCGTGTCTTATTTTTTACCATTTCCCACCATTGTGCACGTGTATCAAAACAGTCTTGGAGGGTCTGCCAAAAACTGTACTGCTCCCTGTAGCTTTTAACTACCTCCTCATCCAGCAACAGGGAGCAGTTCAGCTTCCACAGCCCTCCACCTACCCAACCCTACACCAGTGGGAAAGGACAGGGTGCAGGATAACATGTTGTGGTCGGAAAAGAACGGGGGGGAGGGGGACAATGTAGCATCGGTTGGCGGACAGTCTCTTGTAAAAACATAGTCGATGCAGGAGGCTCGGGCACCATCACCACTGCGCCAGGTGAAGCCCCCCTCCCCTGGATGCAATGTCTTAAAACAGTCGACTAGTTTAAAATCCTTCACTATATTCTGTAATAAAACCGATGACTTGTCTACTTTTAAAATCTTCCCCTGCATTTTTCCAATTTTTTTTATTTTTATTTTTATTTTGGATAAAACACAAAATCCCCTCCCACAGCTAAGGGAACCCTCCCTAGCATGTGGGGCTGCAAGTCTTCTAAAAGCTTGTACCTCTAGATAGATCGTGTTACGACGGATCTTTTGTTCGCGGGGTCCTGAAGAAACAGTCGGAAAATCTAGGAGGCTCTTGTTTAAAACAATTTATTTAGAACACAAAGTGGTCTGTGAATATATCTCAGAGCTAAGCCGATCGGTCGCCTTTTTCTCCTGCAATTCAGGTGAACACCAGCAAAAGGCAAAAGCAAAAAAAGGCGCCGCCTCGAGTCTGAGCGGATGGTTTTGTCCTTTACCTAGGCTCCTCCTTCACTACTGGTGGAGCCAATGAAATGTGATAGAAAGTCCAGGCTCCGCCTACCCCTGAGGCGGGACCCAGGCGGGCGCCATTTTAAACAATGGACCACGTGGTTAAAAACTTCCCATATTGAATTTACGTTCATAAGTTCCGAAAACCCTAACAATCCCCCCTTGAAAGCATCTTAATGCTTTCACATTACCATTTAACTTTAGGTTAGGTGTTTCTAGGTTCCAGGAAAAAGGGCAACCGTCCGCAACCCCCGATTTAATCCACTCTGACTACATGGCCACTGGGCTGAATTTATACAATAAAAGGTATCTAAAAATCAAAAGGCTGCCAGTTAAACTAAAGGAACCGTACCTTTCGCAACAGCTCCTAACCCTTAACAAAACAAACAAAAATAATTAAACAAAACTAAAAATAGGAGACAAAAATAGAGTAATTTAAAATGTAGGACTTCTACAGGAAGTCCGTTCAGGTCATCCTCCACTGGACAGAGCTGCAGATTCAGAAGGGGCCCATAGCTCCTGTTTCTCTGCACAACTCTTTCTGCCCCATGGGTTCTTCCCCGTCGGTCTTGCCTGTTTCTGCAGCTGCACAAACATTCAAACAAAGAAACACAGAATAACCTTCATAAAAATAGCAGCGCATCAAACATACGTACTTCATAAACAATCCTGAACTAACCCCTTGAGTTTTGTAGCTGAACTATGTGTGTTGTACTTGACTAGTGTTTTCAAATATGATCTATGTGCCTATATGTTTTTGTCCTCCTAGTCTAACCAAATCCCTCTTCTTGTTCTGTTCTCTTGGCTTCACTGGACTCCTCTTCCACATAGTCGGCTTTGTTGCTGTGGTTTGTTCCGTGTGGGCAGGTCCAGTTGGTGGCCCTTTTGTCCCTTGGAGTGGGACTTCCAGTTCCCATGGAGTCTGCCTCTGCCAGTTCTTCCCAGTCTCTTTCCTTCATCCCGGTCTATGATCAGCAGCGTTGGTCGTCTCTCCTCGCCTTGTCTGGTTGGTTTTTCCTTTAATTAAGCAGAGTTAGTAGCACTTATGCCACTTGAAGTGGGTCTTCCGGCCCACCTTCAAGGGTATCCTCCACCTCGTCGTCTATATAATACTTAGACAAATTTGTCAACACCATCTGGATGACTGGTGGATCTTGTCCCCCTCTGCTTCCTCTACTCCCTACCTCTGCCACAAATCTTTCTAACAATACCCTGACACACGGGACACACCAACAACAACACACCACTAAAATTGCCAATCCCACACATACTGACATCACTAAACTCGTAATAACTCCCTTCCATGGTCCAAATATCTGTTCTAGCCACTTTACCCATTCATTGTCTATTCCTGAGTTTTCCTTCCATTCTTGTGACAAAGCCCTCAATCCCTCCAAGGCTCGTGACACTCTACCATCGAGTGCAGTATTATTAGGGACGAAGGTGCAACACGATGAACCCACAATCTGGCAAACTCCACCTTTCTCTGCCAACAACATGTCTAATGCCATCCTATTCTGTATGGTCATAAGTGAAGTCTGGTCTAGCTGGTCCCTCAGTCCCTCAATGGCTTGAACACTGAAATTAACAAATCTTTGTTGATTGTAATAGAGATCGTTTATCCAGTCTACATTCTTATTGATAGTTACCCACCAAAAGAGCGTGTTTTTAAACCCTGCAGCAAATCTGGTTCCTAGCCTTAAATTCATCTGGGACCCCCCCTTGGGACCCCTATACCATCAATCCACACAGTTTTGTCGAAGGATCTGCCAGGTCTGACCTCTCGGGTGTCTCTTCGATGGCTGTGGTGATTGGCCAGGGCATCCGCGGCATCTTCCACTCCGTGCTGCTTGTAAATCCTGAAAGGCATAATCAGAAAAACCAACGCACACTCCCCAGACCAATTCCCATACAATCTCCGCCGGATTCTCATATCACCACACAACCATACTAAATCTGCCCTACTGAATTTTTGTGCATTCAGCTGGCCACCTGTATAATTCTCATCACTGTCCAGGATAATTGTTTCCTTACTGGGCTATTCTCGTACCTAAGGCCAAATCTCAACTAGCTTTATACTTACCCCTTTGGCTTGCCTACCACTTTTCCCCTTTTCCATACCAGTCTGTCCCGCTTTAGGAAGATTTAGGAGATGCCCTCAAGGATGGGTGTCTGCAGATTCTGTCCAGTCTCTGCGAGGGTTCTAGTCGGAGGCTCGGCACGGACACAGTGGCTCAGATGGTACCAGTTGTTACCTTTTCTTTCCTCTTACTCTGACTGCATGTGAAGTGGCTTCGGTCACCTCCCAAGGTCTAGTCCACCTCGACTGATCCCACTTTCTTTGATCTTGACCCACTGTCCTGGTTCCACCTGAGGCAGCGATGGTACTTGTTCCTCTCCTTCTTCCGGTTTCTGGGGAGAGATACTGACAACAAATTTAGTTAGAGCTTCCATGTAATTATCTAACTCTTCATCCCACAGATCTAACATCATGCCTACTGCCCTCGCGGTGGACCTGGCATGGGTCGACCAGTCAACAGTTGGTGAGGCTAATAATGAGTGTCCCCCCTAGGGGAGCTCCTCATGGACATGAGCACTAGTGGCAATGCTTCAACCCAAGTCATCTTGGATTTATAGCAGGCTTTGGCCAATTTGGTCTTGATTGTTTGGTTGGCTCTTTCCACAATACCCTGTGAACTCGGATGATAAACTGAGCCAAATTTATGGGTTATTCCCAGGGCTTTTTCCACTTCTTGTAGTTGCTTGTTGTTGAAGTGGGCCCCATTGTCCGACCTGATTGTTGTAGGTACACCATACCTTGGAATTAATTCGGTCTTAAGCCATTTCACTACTGTCTTGGCATCTTCGTGCCTGGCAGGTATGGCTTCTACCCACCTTGTGTATCTGTCTATCATTACCAGTAGGTAACGATAGCCCTTCACCACTCTGTCTGGACCCATGTCAGTGTAGTCAATACAAATTTCTTTAAAAGGTGTGTCTGGTACTGGAAAGTTTCCGATAGGTAACCTGTAGGTTGGTTTCAGATTATTGTCCTGACACACCACACACTCTCTGATATGCACCTGAACCATGTCAGTTAGATTTGGATGCCACCAGTTGGCTCTAAGATGATGCAGCATGGTTTTTTTTTTCTACATGGGTGGGGCCATGGGCTTCAATTAAAAGCGGCTTTAGTACAGCTCATGGTGCCACTATCTTCCATCCATGGTTTCTCCAGATTTCGTCTACCTCTTTTGCTCCTTTCTGTAACCAACTATTCTTTTCATACGCTCCTGCCCTCTCTTGCATCTGTCTAAGATGAGTGTCCGTAAGTTCTGGTAGATTCGGTGTCGTCAGTGCTACTAGCTGTCTTGCATAACCCCCAGCTGCTTTGGCTGCTAAGTCGGCTGCATTGTTTCCCTGTGCTACCTTAGTTTTTAGATTAGAATGTCCCTTACATTTAATTACGGCTACATGCTTGGGTAGGTGCACTGCTGTTAATAACTCCTGTACCTCTGTCATGTGTTTAATAGGGGTGCCCTGTGAGGTGACTAGGCCACGTCGGAGCCACTGAGGTCCATCTACATGTATGGCTGAGTGTGCATAGGCCGAATCAGTATAGATGTTAACCCTTTCACCAGCTGACAGCTTCAGTGCTTTGGTTACAGCAGTGATTTCTGCCAGCTGGGCGGAAGCTGGCTGCGGTATGATTCCATCCTCTAAGGTCTCAAACTGTCCCTGTTTTTCACTTACCACAGCATATGAGGCTACCAACCCCTCCGTCGCAGTACAGGTCCATGTCTCTTTTCCCTAGAGGTTCGTGTGGTGGATGTTTTTCAAACGTGGGAGAACAGTCACACAGACACTGGTGCTGGAATAGAGTAGTAGGCAACTTTTATTATCTGTGCAGAGATCAACTCAGATACAGCAATGCCTGAGCACTTGTATGAGAGTGGATAAAGGAGGTAGAAGGCTTCCCCCTTTTAACTGGTTCGTTTACGTGCAGGTTTAAGCATACAGGAAAGCTGTATAAGCAACTCGTTAATCACAAGCTGGGTCTCCTGCCCAGAGATAAAAAGCAGAGATAAAAACCAGAGATAACGACAAGATTCTGTGTACCAACATATAGACAGATAACAATCTTTATGCCTAGGGGTCTCGCTGTTGTCTCTGTAACTCCTTCTTTTATGGCTTGCTGCAGACCCTGGGGGCTTGTCTGTGTTTTGTATGTTTTCAACAAGTCATTGGAAAGAATCATTACACACAGTGTTCCACAGTTATAGGATTACATAAGTTTAGGATTACTTACATTTTACTTTACTATGCAGTAGGATTAAATACTAAGATATTAAAATTTCTCCAACAGTTCGGTGCTCAATTCCTCCCTAACCCTTAACGCTTTACTAGCTACTAATTCACAGATGTGTAACTCATCTTCATCTACTCTACCAGGAAGTGTGCTGGCCATATCGACAGTTTTTTTTATTTATTTTATTTTATTTTATTTTATTTTATTTTATTTTTTTTTAGGAGCGAAGGTGATGCTTGGCTGAAGCGGGGTGTCACTAATCTTTAAACGCCTAGCATTAGATAGTGTAAACGCAGCTGAGGTCAGGAATGCTACCACTCCATACGATGTGTTGATTACCAAAGGATGACACGTAACAATGTGGGCTGTTTTGTCCACTGCTGTGGCTAATGCTGCCAAATGTTTAGTACATTGTGGTTGTCCCTGTACTATAAGATCCAATTTTGAGCTATGATATTGGAGAATTTGTCTTACCCCATTCCTCCCCCCTTTCTGAAAAAAAACAGCATTTACAATGCCTTCTTTTTCAGAGACATCCAGATAAAAAGGTTTAGTGTAGTCAGGGGACTGCAAATGCTCTGCAAGTGCGAGGGCTTGTTTTACTTCTACAAACCTGGCTTCCAGGTTGGTATTCCATTCAATTAGAGCCGTGAGGTTGCGTTGACCCAATCTAGTCACTTCAGACCTCAGTGGTGAGGTTAGGCCTGTGTAATTTGGGATGTAGTTCCTAGTATAGCCTGTCAGACCTAAAAAAGACAACATCTGGCTGACTGTTTTAGGTTTAGGGAAAGCTTGGATAGTTTCTACAGCTTTCAAAGTCAATGTATGTCCCTTTGGAGAAATGCAACGACCAAGGAAGGTGACCACTGGTCGGCAAACTTGTAATTTTGACTTGTTGACTTTGTATCCTGATTGTGCTAGCCTACAGAGGACCGTCTGTGTGTCTGTCAGGCAGGTGCGTGAGTCAGTGCAGGCAATAAGTAGGGCATCTACATACTGGATTAGTGCTGTGTCAGTGTCTAGCACCTGGTCAGTCAGAAACTGGGAAAGATCTTGTTTAAGACATTTGTTAAAAATACCGGGACTGTCCTTGTACCCTTGTGGTAATCTAGTGTAGGTGTATTGTTGTCCCCGATATGAGAAAGCAAAAAATATTTGCTAGATGTGATGATATTGGTATGCAGAAGAAAGCATTTGCTAAGTCTATTACTGTGAAGAACTTGTGCTCAGGGGTCAAGTTCTGTAGTGATCTGTAGGGGTCTGGGACCGGTATGTTTTCAGTGACAGTCACCTGATTGATCAGTCTCAAGTCATGCACCATCCTGTATTCTTCCTTATCCGGCTTCTTAACTGAAAGTAAGGGTGTGTTCCAATTGGATTGGGTTGGGACTAAGACCCCAGTTTCCAATAGGCCTTGTATAGTAGGGGCAATGCCAGTCTCTGCTTCAGCAGAGAGTGGGTATTGTCTTTTATACATGACCTCCGCCTCAGGTTTCACAGAAATAGGGGCAACATGGTGTTTTACATGCCCCACGTCTATCTTGGAGGTGGTCCATAAAGAAGTAGGGACCGACTTTAGCATCTGATCAGTCAGGTGGTGATCTGTGTGTTCTCGTCCATGGTGACGTGGGAGAGAAACCTGTTCATAATGTACATTGTCCACACACTTACAGTCAATTTTCCAATACTTGCTGTCCTGAGTCCGCCGACAAGTGTGGAACGTCCGTCTGTGCATATGTCAGGGTCTGTGCAAAACATTGACCCATAGGACCAAAAGGGCTCTAGCCTCAAAACCTTTGGGGCAACAGCAAGGAGACATGTGGCGCTTGCGAGGTGTCCGGATCCATTCTGAAGTACTCTATTGCTCCTGGTTTAGCTGCACCGCTGCTGCTACTCCCTCTGGTCCTAAGAAAATGGCTACACTACACAATTGGGTTATTCAACCCTTCCATGTTTTGTTTCCACAAGTCATCGTAAAGGTCATCAGGGTTTCTGGTGTAGTACAAGGTACAATGGTATGGGTCTTGGGGCGGGCAGTCAAGGTGGCTTGTGCTGTCAACCATGGTTTCCACATGTTAAATACATACATTAAATTTGATATATTACCTTGTTGTCAGGTGCGGTCAATCTAGCCCAATAGATGTCGCAGGACTGAGGTTTCGGTTCAGTAACAGGCTGCATTAACGCAAATCCTGCCCTCTGGAGGAGGCCTCTTGGTCTGGTTAAAACTAACTTTGTACCTTGTGGGGTACAATAGACAGTGGCTGATAACTTGCACCAAAATATCTCTACCCAACAGACAACATGGGACAGGTTTGGAGAATATAGAAAAGAATGGGTTAGTCGTAGCTTTCCAATTTCCAGAACCATTGGGGGGTGGTGAAATATTGGGTCTGTGCTGTTCCCGAGTATCCAACAGTGGTGATTGTGTTTGAAGTAAGCAGAGGAATCCAATGGGCTTACTAGTGATGACTGAAGCTGTAGCTCCAGTGTCAATCAAAAAGTCAAATTGTTCACCACCTATACCACAGGTAACAATTGGTTTCTGGGAAAATGTATTTGTTTTTGTGTTTTGTCTTAGGTTTAGCCACTTCAGCGTTTAAATCGTCCAAACATGGCTGAGTGGACACTTACCTGCCCTCACTACCATAGTAGTCCCTTGGGCTTCCGGACGGTGAGATGTGGGTGGAGCAACATCCTTAGAGGTGGTTGCCTGCTTAGTGGGATCTGAATGCTCCTTATCCCTTAGCGGCATCTGCTGGAGAGCTTTCAACATATTATTTACATTTTCATATGGGGGAGGGGCCCAAGGCAGGGGTATTGTACCGGGATTCAAAACTGATGGATCAGGGACGGGTAGCTTATGTTGTGGTGTGTCAACGAGTGGAGTCACAAGTACTTTGCTCATTTCTTTATCTGCCTTGCTTATTACAACTTTCATATGCTGTAAAGCCACCTTAGTTCTAGCTAGTTGGTCCTGCAGTTTTACCAGCTGTCTCCTGTATGTTAATGATTTTAATCGTCCTCCTCGATCTAGTTTCTCCTGCTGCTGCCTAACTTCTTCCTGCTGGTGTTCCAAAATTTTCAATCTCTGTGCAGCTGAAGGAACCGGCTCACTTGAAATTGGATACAATCCCCTAGTTACCCAATTATGAAATACTTTTTTTGTATATTTCTCCCCTTCCTTTTCTCTACCTTTTACTGGTGAGGTGTCTTTAATCCTATTAATAACTACATGCTGCAATTGTCCTGCTGTTAGATCTCCCATTTTGGGTTTTAAAATTGGTATCAGAGCCGGGAAAGTCAAACCTAAATGTGATGGTCTGAACAGTGTGTTAAGCTAAAAGTCAACACACACTAAGTTATTCTCTCTCTCTCTCTCTCTCTATCTATCTATCTATCTATCTATCTATCTATCTATCTATCTATCTATCCATTTTATTAATTTTATTCAATTTTATTATTTTTATTATTATTTTATTTTATTTAATTTTATTTTATTTTTTTGTTCTGTTGAAGGTTTAGTTATGACTTGGAACGAGAAACAATCTAATTCACGACTAGAGTAGGACTATCCCAATTCATAACATATATAAACTATAATAACTTCAGCTAGATATATATTAGCCTAAATGCACTATAATGCATTAACTACTATTAACATCTGCTAAAGCCACAGTGTTCCAAATAGTAACCTTTAATTACTTCAAGCATTAGCCTTAAAACAATGTTTCTAGTACTGCATAGAATATTGAATATTCCTAGGCTTAGAGCTGGAACAGATGACTCATCAAGCAAATGCAACACAAACTACAGAGCTCACACACAAAAAGACAATATGGCCGACACCGGAAGTGCCACAGAGAACAAATCGCACACAAACGCAAGATGACCGACACAGGAAGTACCACAGAGAACAAAGGAAAAATGGCCGACACAGTAAGACAACAAATCACACACAAACAAAGATCTCCGACACAGGAAGTACACAGAGAACAAATCACACACAAACAAGTGATGTTGGAGCACCATCTGTTATTAATATAGACACAGAGCCCCCCTCCTTTGTTCTTACCGGATTCCGCTGTTCTATCCGCTCTGAAGATAGCGTGTCCCGCTATCGTGATGCTAGCGTCCGGGATGTTTGTGTCCAGCCAGGACTCCGTAAGAACAAAAGCACAATAATCCAGCCCGTGTGTGGAAAACCGCAGTCTTAATTTGTCCATTTTGTTGTAGAGCGACCGGGTGTTGGCCACAAAGACTCGGAATCGCTGGTTTGAACGGGTTAGCTTTTAGCTTTGCCGCTAATCCTGCCCTCTTCCCCCCCCTTTTGTTTTCTGTGGTGCCGCTGCCGGCGTCGCTTCAGTGGTGGGAGACTGATATTATAGCCCTCCGGGTAGCGACGTATCTCTGGAGGGATAAAGTCCCATTCCTTATGGTCCGAGTGATGTAGAATGTTACTTGTTGCTGCCAAAAAATAAGACCTACTATACTGTAGTCCTGTAGCTAGAAAAAACATTGAACAGAGAATAAAAATAATAAAATAGCTGCCGAAGCGTGAGGAGCTCTGGGCCGCAGCAGTTACCCGCGCCGCCATCAAACTTCCCATATTGAATTTACGTTCATAAGTTCCGAAAACCCTAACAATAGACTTTATTAATCCCGAAGGAAATTGAGGCCTCAGTAGCAAGTTACATAAATCAAAGTCAAAGAGTAAGTAATAGTGCACACTACAAAGATTTACATTATACATACTGTACATATGGTACATGTGATACAAACAAAGGTGCTATTTCAGTTAACACTGCAAAGCTAGTATGGATTATAAGTCACAGTTGTAAGATAAATTTTAAAATGAATTAAAAGTATACAGTGAATGTTAGAGTATACAGTATAAAGTGAACTACTGTACAATATATGAAAAGTAAGAAAAGTACAAAAATCTACAGATTTATGTACATAGGGTGCGGATGTGCTGTTGGTGCCTGTGCACATTAGTACCTACAAATATGAACACACGTGCTCACCCACATTCACATATTATTGTACATGTACAATTGACACAGCTCTGTTACATTCAGTCCTCAGTTTCTCCTCGCCCCCCTCTGTGTAGAGTTAGAGCCTAATGGCTCTGGGAACAAAAGATTTCCTGAGTTTGTCTGTAGAGCAGCTTTGTGACAGTAGTCTGCCACTAAACACACTTCTCTGTTGCAGAAAAGTTGTGTGCAGTGGATGTTTTTGATTGTCCATAACAGAAAGCACTTTGTTCAGAGTCCTTTTCTCTGTTAGTTATAAATGAATCCAGCGCTCTTCCAACTACTTTTCCAGCTTTCCTGACCAGTTTATCCAGCCATGTTGCATCCCTCTTCTTAATGCTGCCTCCCCAGCACACTACACTATAGAAGAGTGCTAGCAACCACAGATTGATAAAACATCTGCAGGAGTGTCCTACCTATACTGAAGGACCCCAGCCTTCTCAGGAAATAAAGCTGTCTTTGTGTCTTCTTGTATATATTCTCCGTGCTTACAGACCAGTCCAGTTTATCATTCAACTGCAGTCCAAGGTACTTGTAGGTCCTTACTAACTCCACATTAGACTCCTTAATAGAGACCGGCTGCAAGGGATGCCCAGATCTACGAAAGTCCACCACCATCTCTTTAGTTTTCGATGAATTTAACTGTAGATGGTTCAACTGTCACCAAGCAACAAAGTCATCCACCAGGTTCCTATACTCCTCCTTCTGTCCATCCCGTACACACCCAATGATCACAGTGTCGTCAGAAAACTTTTGCATGTGGCAAGTCTCTGAGTTGTAATTAAAGTCTGATGTGTATAGTGTAAACGGGAAGGGCGACAGCACAGTCCCCTGTGGTGCTCCAGTGCTGCTAACCGCAGTCTCTGAAGTACAATCCCTCAGTCTGACATACTGTGGTCGGCCAGTTAGGTAGTCCGTGATCCATGTTACCAGGTATGGGTCCACTTGCATCCTGGTCAGATAATCCCTTAGAAGGAGGAGCTGGATTGTGTTGAAGGCACTGGAGAAATAAAAAAACATGATTCTCACAGCGCAGTTCCCCTTGTCCAGGTGGGAGTAAGCCCGATGAAGAAAGTAGAGGACGGCATCTTTTACACCCACCTTCTCCTGATAGGCAAACTGTAGTGGGTCCACAGCATGCTTAACCTGGGGTCTGATGAGGTGTTGGAGCAGCCTTTCCATAGTCTTCATTATGTGTGAGGTTAGTGCAACAGGCCTAAAGTCATTTAGCTCAGTGGGACGCCCAGATTTTGGCACTGGAATGATGCATGACGTCTTCCAGTGTTGGGACCCTCCTGCAGCTTTCCTTGTGTGAAGTCTTTTTAGTTGACCTTTAACTCGATCCGCAGTGATGTAAGGGTGAGACGGAGGAGGGGTGCTGACGACTTGGTCTGAAGCGCTGGTGAATAGAATGTGTGAAGAGGGTATTGAAGAGGCTGTGGTGTCTGTGCAGATAGCCTGGTGGAGGTGAGTATGGGTTTGCAAATGAGAAGGTGTGGAGTTAACAGCTGGACAGGCGTGAACAGTAGAAGTCGCAGGATCGTGGTGGGGGAGGTTATGGGTGTGATGTCATGGCAGTCAGGAACAGTTAGTGCTGGAACAGTAGAGTCAAAACGGTTATAGAAGATGTTGAATTCGTTTGCCCTCTCAATGTTTCCATCTACTGTGCTGTTCTTCCTCTGCTTACAGCCTGTGATGGTCCTCATTCCATCCCATACCTCCCTGATGTTATTCTCCTGCAACTTTTCTTCAACCTTCCTCCCATACGCTCCTTTCGCCTCTCATAAGCATACTTTTAGTTCCCTCTGTACATTCCTCAGCTCCTCCTGGTTCTTGTCTTTGAAGGCCCTCTTTTTTTTATTTTATTTAATTTTTTATTTTTTTATTTAGAAGACCCTTGACATTTCTGGTAATCCAGGGCTTGTTGGCAAAACAGCGCACAGTTTTCGTGGGAACATATAAGTCCATGCAAAAGTCCATGTAATCTGTGACGCAGTGTGTAATGCCCTCAATGTCCTCACCATGTGGTTCCTGCAGCACACTCTAGTCAGTGGATGCAAAACAGTCTCTATGAGCCTCCTCTGCTTCTGCAGTCCATTTCCTGAAGGTTCGTGCAGTTGGTGGTTGTCTTTGGACAAGGGGCTTGTAGTGAGGTTTTAGATATACCAGGTTGTGATCCGATTTCCCCAGAGGGGGCAGTGGTGTGGCAGTGTATGCATCCTTAATGTTACTGTAGAAGAGGTCGATTGTTCTGTTTTTCCTGGTCGGACAGTCTACATACTGATGAAAAGCAGTGCGTGTAGAGTCCAGATTAACGTGATTAAAATAACCAGATATGAAAATGAAAACGCCCGGGTGCTGTGTCTGAAGCCTCGCGATGGTAGTGTGGATGACGTCACACGCTGTCTCTGCGTCTGCCCGTGGAGGAATGTAAACACAGACAGCAATGGCATGGGAGAACTCCCTGGGCACATAATAGGGTCGCAGACTCACCGCTAGCAGTTCAATGTCCACGTTGACATCGGGAGTGTTGTCGGTTAGCCACGTTTCCGTAAAACAGTAAAGAATGCATTCACGGTATATCCTCTGATTTCTCACCAAAGCCGCAAGCTCATCCGTCTTGTTTACCAGCGAGTTCACATTTCCCATAACCACAGAAGGAACAGATGGTTTATATCTTCTGCGCTTTTCCAATCGCTTAGCTTTTAGCTTGGCACCGGCTCTGCATCCTCTGTATTTGCGCTTGAGTTCCTCCGGGATAGGGTGCATTATACCGAAGCGCCCCATTGTCCAAAGTTCCAGTAGGTCCTCCCTCGAGTACACAAAGATTGTACCACTAGCATAAATAAAATTAAACTCCATATCCACAGGATAAACAAGACAAAACTAAACACACACTAAAACGTGTAAAAACAGACAGAAAAGAAAAACTACTGAATTAAAGTACCGCTACACAGAGCTACTGAGCAGGCTGCCACTTGCTGCGGTGCCATGTTTCTTTAGTTTTTGTCTGTAAAACCATAAACATTAAGAATGTTAAAATCCTGTCCTAAAAACGTCACATTTACTAAAAGAGCCCGTCCGTCCCTCACCACTGTGCTGCCCTTCACCAAGATATTTGGGTTTTTAATTAGAACAGCAACACCATCGGCTCTATTGTAGTGTGAGCCGTTCCAGAGAGAGAGACTGGCAGCCCAGTGCTGCTCCCAATTCCTGTAGGACCTCAGGAACGGCAAAGCACACTCTTGTAATAAATACACACATGACTTCATATCGTTTAAAAAGGACAAGACACTCTGTGCTCTCACTGGGGCTCTCACACTTCTGACATTTATTGTCGAGATTGTGAGGGCCATGAGCACTATGGTTCTAAAATAAAAAGGTACATGTACTTAAGACCATAAATAAAAACCACAGAGGTATTTTTTAAACTTTACTAAGACATTTTAAAATTCTAAACTGTTATCCAATTTCCTGTGAGACTTGTTCCTCCTTGATCTCCACTAATCTGGGGTCTGGAGGTTTACAAGTCTCCCTCGCTCCGGGGCCCACAGAGCAATGCTCTTGCGATCCCTTTGGGGTGGATGTTCTTATCTTAAAGATGAAAAACGAAACCTCATTTGGGGAACCAGAGGGCCACAAACACTCAAAGTCCTCCGAAGAGGAGCTACTTGGCTGCTCTGCTGCCCTCTGTCTCTACAGACAGGGGAGACTCCGCAGGTCGTTTCCACACTAACGATACTGGGGGTATTTCACCCCCGCTGGAGGCCACACTCACCTCCGAGACTGTCTGTAAGGATGTTTGTGATCCTTTCCCTTCCTCTTACATGTCCTCTTTCCTTCTCTTTCTCCAGTCCGGAGGGCATGACCTCCTGCTCTGGCTCCACCGGGCTGTCCAGCTCCGCCTCGTTCCTCCCAGCCAACTACTGAGGCTGGCTGGAGATTTGAATTTCCCGCCAAAACCTCAGGGCCCGCCGCCTCCTCCATCTCCTGTACCTGGTCTTCTCCATGTGGCCGGGCGGCCATTTTGGAGGCTTTCTACTTGTTGGCAAAAGACTTGGGGCAATCTCTGTAGAGATGGTTGAATTCGCCACAGAGATTGCACTTTCTGCCATTGGGACATTCCTCAAAGGTATGCCCAATCTCTCTACACTTCCTGCAAATTATTTCCTTTCATGCTTCAGCTAGATGCCCAAGTTTGCTGCACTTGTGGCAAACTTTGGCCATCCCTTGATAGAAAATGTACCCGCGATTTTTACCCAACACTATCATCGAGGGCAGATGCCTCAGGCCCAGATAACTGCTCGGGTCTTCCCATTGTTTAATGGGAACTCTCCACGAGCAGTTCCAGATGCCATCTTCATCCAAAACCCTGACAGGTGGGCTTTTCACGGTGCAAAATCTTGCCAGCCAAGTACTAATGTCCTCTCCAGTTTGTTTCATTAAACATCCTGACGATCACCACTTTGTGTGAATTATCAGAAAGCTTCTCCACTGTGAACATGGAGAACTGGTCCTTTACATTTTCAAACTTTAGCCAGAACTCCCTAAGCAGGTAAGCAGAGGCGAAGCTAACATCAAACCACTTATTTCCCGGCAGAGCCAACAAACAATTTAAATCCGCAGGCTTGAACTGTAGGGCTTTTTGAATAAGCTTCCTGGAGAAGTCCAACCGGGACATCTCCATCAGCTTGCCCTCAATTATTTTGAAGTTAAAACGCACGCTGTGGTGCCTACTCATGCCGGCACGAGCAGACGACATGGTGGAGGCACCAACAGCTTAAAACCACTTAAAACCCCTAAGCAATCACACACTAAGAAAATATTTTAAAAGAAAGACAAATGGTATTGCACTTCCCTCTGTCGATGGCCTCCTTCTTTTAGGTAGCTGTTAAAACCTTGAAAGGAAAAAGAAAACCAATGGAGTCCCAAAAGGAAGCTAGAAAAGTCTACCTTTTAAGACTCTAAATCCACAAAGGACCGCACAATATTACCAGAAACTTATATATAACCAAAAACTTGCACCCCCTGGGACCACCGTCCTTCCGGCGGGCCGACCCAACCGGACAGCACAAGCCGACCCAAACGAATAACCTGCGTGGGTAGTAACGGGAGCCCACGAGGCAGAAACCAGCAGCAGATGACGACGACCTCCACAACCCCCTGGTCGTCTCCGCTGACCTAGAAAGGCAATAAAGGCAAAAGACCAAACTCTCAAAACAAGTGGAGAACAGGATCCTTCTCCCACACCATCTGTTTTTGGCACTAGCAAAGCCTTCAAAAAATGCGTCAAACTCGTCAACAGCTCTCTCCACGGAAATCTTTAGTAAAGGGGCGAAAGATTTTTGCGTGAATGAAGAGAAACCTGAGCCACCGGGCCCGCCCGATGGCTGTCCAACCCATATCCGAGGTCTAGGTGGAGGGCTCGGGGTACACAGCTTGGCCGGGTCTCTCCAAGGGAAGGGAGTCCGTCACAACGTCCTTGCCTGCTCAAAGGAAAGCCAACCAAACTGTTGTGTGTCCCTGTTGAAATCCACAAACACACAAATTTTATTTTATATTTTTTTTAAGAAAAATGGAGGAAAAACTCAACACTGACCAAAAAGGGGCGTGACCCAGTCAGACACCACTTTCAAACTGACGCCCATTTCATTTCTTTTGCCATCCATCTGTCTCGCGCTCTCTCTCTTTTTGGGACCGTCACAAAGTGCACCATTCCTGGAGGTACTGCAATTCCAGGCCGATGCGTGAAGCGGATGGAGCAAGCTCCTCCTTCGACTCCCAAGCCTAAAAATCCATTTAATACAAAGCACCCATATAGGGGACATATCAGATATTAAACTGATAAGAGCAGATTTTTTTTTTTTTTTTTTTTTTTTTTCGTTCGAAAAATGTTTGACAGCAGTACATTTGTGTAGAATGAGTAAGTTGTTAAAGTTAAAAACAATCGATATTCATAAATAAATAATCACATAATTTTACAACAAAATACAATTAGCTGTTTAAAAAGGTGTAATGTTGAAAGAGATGAAGAAAAGAAAGAAAACATAACCACCGGCCTTTCATTAAATTACTAACACATTTCTCACTCAACAGATCTAAAACATTCAACACTGCTTGTACAAAGTCAGGGGTGAGCCCTTAACAACATATTCTTCACCCATTTCCATCCAGGCTCCAAAGAGACCTGTCACTTCCGGCCCCAGAGGAGACCCTCTTAAACCAAGGCACCACTCCTCCCCTCTTATATACTGCAGGGAGCGTCTATGGGCAGCAAGGGCTTGTGGCGACCCTAGCACCCACATCTGAATGTCCTCATCATATGCTGCCTGGCTTGCAGGGTCACCTCCACACGTTTCCCCACCAGCAGGTTTCTGGAGGTCCAAATGGCGTCTTTAATGCAGTTCAGGGTCACCCAGGTCTTCACAAAATCTTCTTTTTCCTCTATATGCTTCCCTGGGCTCACCCCGTAGACTGCCAGCTGGAAATCGAGGACCTTTCCTGCTGGCAGGTATTGCTGGGTGACTGTCGTGGCCCACAGGTCCTGCGCCGCACTGCACTCCTAGAGCACGTGTCTCACGGTCTCTGGAGCGCCACAACCAGGCCGTGGGCACTTGCTGTCCTTCGCCATGCCCCAGGAGTGCATCACAGCCCTGGCCGGGAGAATCTCATGGGCCGCCATCCACGACAGGTCTTTGTGTCTATTTTGGAGAGCAGGGTGAGAGGCGTTGCGCCAAACTGTTTGGCCTCCTCTAGAGGAAGGCCGCGCACTGGACTCACCGGTTCCCGACCCTGCACACAACGTAAAATAGCACGGTGATTAGTTAAAGTTTGAACCTCCACTCCCTCTAAACTGTACTACTTCAAAAACTTCGGAATAAAACCATAAGTACAGGGTAAACTAAAAGAAACAGGAACTGTCAGTTGTACTGGTAAAATTTTTAAACTGCATAAATAGGACCCCATCCAAAACTTTACAAAAAGACGCTTTTTTGTTTTTCTCTATATTTGTAGTGTATTTTATATGGTTTGCTATAAAGCAGCTGCCGAAGACCAGGTGGGGGTCTGGAACGCCTTTCCCTCCGTTCTCCGCTCGCCTCTTGACCACCTCTCTCTTCAAGCGTTCCCATTTTGATCCCCACAAGAAATCAAACATGGCTCTCTCCAGACCTAAAAGCACATGTCTGGGTGGCATAAAAACAACTGCATGCAATAGAAACAGAGGTATAATCACTGCTTTTATAATTAAAATCTTCCCCTCCCATGTCAGTTGCCTTAGTGTCCAAAATCCTAATCGCTTCTTGGCTTTCCCTAACCAGTCCTTCCAATTTCCACTACCTCCTCCGTCCTTATCAAATTTAACCCCTAAAATCATGATGTCTGTCTGTCGGATGGTCAAGTCCAGTTCTGTTCGGTCTGTGCCTCCCCATGGGCCAACTGGGCTTTAGACTTTCTCCTATTAAGTTTAGCTCCTGAGGCCCTCCCAAACCAGTCCGTCAAGTCAAAACATCGTCGAATAGATAAAACATCTGTGCATAAAAGATTCACATCTATATACAATACACATTTGGTAGTCAGTCCCCCGCTCCCTGGGATCCCCAATCCTGTGATCCCTTTATCCCTTCTCAAAGCTTGAGCTAGCGGCTCTATACAAGCTACATACAGGAGAGGCGATAAGACACCCCTGACGGACGCCGCAGCGTACATCCACTGCTTTTGTTAAATACCCATTAACCAAGATTTTGCTACTAATCCCTCTGTACAGCAACCCCACCCTGGCTATAAACTTCCCTGGAAATCCCATCTTTTGCAGTACCTTAAATGGGTACTGGTGTGAGACTCGGTCAAATGCTTTCTCAAAATCTAAATTTACTGTTACAAGTGGAATGTTTCTAATCTCGCATAACAGAAGGCGTCTGTAATCCAGTATCAAGCTGTCCATGAACTTTCTCCCTGGTACCGTGCAAGCTTGATCCGGGTGGATCAATGTTTATAGTCCAAATTTAAAATAAAAATAAAAATGACAAAGTCATCCTTTTTGTGTAGTAACGTCGTTATCCCTGACCTAAAACTGTCCAGTAGTCTATCCAAATGATCAACATCTTTAAAAGCAGCCGTCATGTCTTCTGCTAAAATGTACCAAAGTGTCAGAAAATTCCACAGGGATCCCATCCTCTTCTGGGGATTTTCCCTTTTTAAAATGTTTAAGACCTCAATCTCTGACTGGGTAAAATCCTCCTTTAAAAGCTCCTGTTCTTCATCTCTTAATTTACTCTGCAAACTTTCTAAAACCTCTTTTAAAACCTCATCATGGATGGTCTTCTTTTCATACAAGTCTTCATAAAACTCCTTTTACCACAGACCCTACTTTATTTGGGTTACTTACTATCTCTCCCTCTCTTGTTTTTAATGCTGTAATCGCATAAAATTTTCCTAAAAAAGCACCTTATGGACTTTTCTCCCTCTTCCATTTCTTTCTCTACTTCTTTTAATAACACCCCTGCTACATGTCTGTGCTAAAATGAGCATTTTTCTTTTCACATCCCTCATTTCGTTACTAAAATCAAAACAATCATTTTCCAACTTAAAATATCTTTGTAATAATTTTTGCAGCCCCAACATGCACTTTTCTCTTTATCCTTTTTGTATTTGCCTTTCATTCTAAAAAAAATCTTTGTCTTACCCTTCACCATCTCCCACCACTATGTACGCGTGTCAAAGTCTTGGAGGGTCTGCCTTTGGCTGTACTGCTCCCTGTACTGCCGCACTACGTCCTTATCCTGCGGAAGGGAGCATTTCAGCCTCCACAGCCCTCCACTTGTCATCATTCTGTCAATGTTTGGATTTTTTATTAAAATCGCCAACCCATCTGCTCTATTAAAATTGGACCCACTCCAAAAGGAGGGTCAATGGGGCCACAACTCCTCATATTCCTTGTAGGCAAAAAAAAACGGCAAAGAACATTATTGTAATAAATTTAGATCTGACTTTACAGTACTTTAGAGCATTTTATTTATTTACATTTTTTAAAGTGCTCTAATGGCTGTACTCCTCACATTTAAGGTTGAGATAGTGAGTGCCATGAGCAGTATATTGAAAGAGAATGCAGAAATTAAAATAGCTGAAACTGTATGGTTAAAAAAAGAGCAAATAAACCTTTTAAAAAGACACAAAAGCTTATTCTAAAAGTAAACAATCTCAGAGAAAAACACCAACTTTAAAACTCTCATCTTAACGTACATCAATTATGACAGACCTCTCTTCCTCTTTCACTTCCTTTACAATTTTAACAGGTTGTTGCATTTTGTTTTGATGTTGATGTAGTCTGTCAAAAGGATATATCAGTTGGGGAGTCGGAGGATTTATTTCCTCAGAGGAGAATGAGCTGGACTGATCTGGTCCAGCTCTCACCTTTTTTTTTTTTCAACAGAACGCCCAAGGGGGATTCTGCAGGTCTTTTTGGACCTTGTGTCTGCAGTACACATGGGATCGAAATGGTTCTCCCTACTTGGTTCTACTCAGTCAGACACTGTTTCCAGAGATTCTGTACTTTCAGTTTTCTGTCTTTGTCCTTCACCTTCCTCCATTTCTTCTCTTGCTACTCCCTCCTTTTCCTTCTCCCTCTCTGCTCCCATTTGTATGTCTCTTAACTCTTCCTTTATTTCCCTTGGCCCTTCTACTCCCCCACCAATGGCTGGAGTTGGAGGGAAATTAGAATTTCCTTTCAAAACTTGCCCATAAGTTAACAACATTTGTCTGTTTTCTGTAGAATTTGTTTGCTTGCATTTGTTGGCAAAAGACCGTGGACAATCTCTGTAGAGGAGATTTTTATCCCCACAAAGATTGCCATTTCTGCCATTGGTACATTGCTCAAACAAATGACCAGTTTCTCTACACTAATCACAAAACATTTTTTGGCATGCTTCAGCCAGATGCCCAAATTTCCCACATTTCCTGCACACTTTGGGCATCCCTTAATAGTGAATATAGCCACAGTTTTCCTCGAGCACCATCATTGGTGGCAGGTGTGGCACATGTCCATATTCCATCCTCATCCACCACGTTCATAGGCTCACCCTTAACCTGGCAATATTGTCCCAACCCCACACAGATCTTCACTGCTCAGTTTCATTGAACATCCTCACTATAACCACCTTTCAGGTATTGTCAGTAAGTTTTTCAACTGTGAACATGGAAAACTGGTCATTCCAACATTCAAACCATTGCCAAACTCTCTTAACAGGGAAGCAGATTTGAAAGGCAAAGTCAATAAACAATTCAAATCTTCAGCTTTAAACTTCAGTAAGCCCTGGACAAATTTGCGAGAAAAATCCAAGCGTGACATCTCAACTGTCTTTCCTTGTACAATTTTTAAAAGAAAACAAACATTATGGTGCCTCCTCATGCCAGCATCAGCAGCTGACATGATTTAAACACCAATAGCAAATTCTAAACCACAAACAGATAAAATTAGAAACCAATAAAAGGCACTATTAAAAAAAAAAAAAAAAAAAAAAAAAAAAGAAAGCAGTGCTTACCTTACCGACTTTCCTCTGTACCTAAAAAACACAAAACAGACTAAACAAGACTACTGCTGTTAAAACCACAATGCAATAAAGAAATACAATATACTTTCTGCTCTAGACAGACACCACTTAATGGGTAACTGTCTTTAAACAGAAAGCCGATCCCTGTCCCGACCTCTTGATCTTAGCCAAAAGGCCGAGAAGCGATAACCAGAAACTTGCACCCCCTCAGACCACCGTCCTTCCAGGGGCCTGACCCTACCGGTCGGCACAAGCCGACCTAAACGAATAAACTGCTCGGGTAGTAACGGGACCCCACGAGGCAGCAACCAGCAACAGTCATCGGACCTTGTGCTCCGTGGTTCTCTCCGCTGACCTAGAAAGACAAGCTCGAAAAAGGCAAAAGACCAAACTCACAAAACAAGTGGAGAACAGGCCCCTTCTCCCACACCATCTGTTTTTGTCACCGCCAAAGCCTTCAAAAAACTGTCACTGGTCAACAGCTCCCTCCACGTAAATCTTTAGTAAAAGGCGAAAGACTTGTGCATGAATGAAGAGAAAACTGAGCTACCGGGCTAGCTCGATGGCTCTCCAACCCATATCTGAGGTTTAGGTGGAGGGCTCTGGTTACAGAGCTTGGCCGGTTCTCTCCAAGGGAGGGAGTCCATGTCACACAGTCTTTGCCTGCTCAAAGGCAAGACAGCCAAACTGTTGTGTCCCTGTTGAAATCCACAAATTTTTGTTTTTTTTAAAGTAAAATGGAGGGAAAACACAACACTGACCAAAAAATGGCGTGGCTCAGTCAGACACCACTTTCAAACCGACACCTTTTTCATTTATTTTTTTGATCGATTTCTCTCTTTTGGACCATCTCAGGAAGTGCATCATTCCTGGAGGCACTGCAATACCAGGCCGATGTGTGGATAGGATGGAGCTCCGGCTCCCAAGCCTAAAAATCCATTTAATACATTGCCCCAATATAGGGGTCATATCAGATATAAAACTGATAATTTTTTTTTTTTATTATTATTATTTTTTTAAATAAATAAAATATCCTTTACATCAACACTTTGCATTCATCTCACCTCGTGCTTCAGACCCACCTCAGACCTTTTATTTCAACAACTGTGCACCACATTCCCACCACCTCACTTCTTACTATCCCTGAAGTCCCCTCCCTCCGTCTCTATTTCCAGAGCTAACTTCTTTTGAAATACTTCAAAAAGGGACTTTGCCAAGAGTGGCACGTTCTTCCCCTGCAATCGTCTCACTCGCTTTCCCCACAGGGGACTCTTGGCAACAGAAACAACCATCCATGTTTTGCTTCCTTACCCGACAGGACCAAAGCCCTTCTGATTTTACTGCCCCACTTTGCAGTCCACCAGTTAATTACGAGGTCCCAGAAAGCCATCACTTCTGGACATGATCACAGAGCATGGGCTACTGTCTCTTCCTGTCCACACTTGGCTGGGCACAGAGCAGTTTTGCTCATCCCATGCCGGTACAACCGCTCTCTGACTGGTAACCTGTCCAAGGCTCCCAGCCAGTGTAGGTATCTGTGCTGGCTTCCCAGCCAATTGGGCTGCAGTATTCTCCATTCTACACCTTGCCATGTTTTTTCCCCTGGCATGCTCTTGACATGCTGCTCCAACCACTGCCGGTACAAGGACCGGTGGTTGAGAATTGTCTCCTGAGAGCGTACCCACCGCCGCCTTCTAACGAAACCAGTTGCCTGGCTGTAGTGCCTCGGGGTGTTCTCCGACCACGGGGAGGATGACTACCATGGCACTAACTCTCTCACACGAAAAACCAAACCAAAATTTGGCAAAGATGGATGCTGTGTGTCCAGTGGCCTTCTGAACCAACTTTGCCAGATTTGCAATAAACAATGCTGTCAGTTTCAAAGGAGCACAAAGAACCCCTCTCCCACCTTTGCTGACCTCTAGGTACCTCTAGACACTAGTTCTGCCTGGCCATCCCAGATGAAGTGGAACAACACCCACTCTAACTTTCTACCCACCTGGTATGGGACAGGATAAATATGTGCAAGATGGACAAGCCCAGCCAGCAAGGTGCAGTTCACTGCAACCACATGCCTCATCAAGGCTAAGTCCCTTGAGGCCCAGCCTTGAGGTGCAGCCTTTACCCTCACTTTTACAAGGGCTTCTTCATGTTTTCTGGACCCCCTGAGTCTGCCAGAAGTGGACCGCCAGGATCCGGAGGCCATCCTTACATACGGCCAGGTCCCCAGGTACAACTCTTCTGCCCTGCCATGCCCCCAGGAACAAAAAAGCAGATTTTGAGCTATTTATCTTAGTTTCGGCAGCTGCTTCAAAAAAATCCTGCAAAATGCACCCAGTTACATTAGTCTCCTTCTGATCCCAGCAAAAGGTTTGTGTCATCTGCATACGCAGAGACCTTTGCATGTAACTCCCCCTCCTCCGGGGATATGGAGCCCACATACAGCAAAGGGGAGAGTGGGAATCCCTGTCTCGCCCCTCCCGCTTGCCGTTCATGCTCACCCAGCTCACAGCCTCCGCATATAACAAATGCACCAGAGTTATATATTTGGGGCTGAAGCCCATCCTCTTCAAAACTTCATCCAAGAAACTGTGGCTTACCCGATCGAAGGCCTTGTCTTGGTCTAAGCCAAGAAGGGCCAGGGAGAGGTGCCTCTGCTGTGCCCACTCCACTGCATCACGTATCAGGGCCAGGTTCATATGGCATGACCTATGTGGCACACCACATTTCTGGTCCGGGTGGATCAAAGTGCCCGACACCTGCCTGAGGCGTATTGCGCTTAGTTTTGCCAAGATCTTATATTTCACTGTCAGTAAAGTGATGGGCCTTCAATTGGCTAAATCTGACCTGTCTCCCTTCTTAAAGATCAGACAGATGTATCCTGTCTTAAGTGAGGGTGGCAGGATCCCTCTACCTACTGCCTCCTTGTACATAATCACCAGTTCTGGGGCCAAAAGGCCTTGTACCACTCCGCCGGGAGTCTGTCCCCACCTGGTGCTGCCCCTTCCCGTAGTATGAGCATGGCCTGCCCAGATTCCTCCAGGGTAACTTTCTCTTCTAACTCATTCTGTTCTCTTTTGGACAATGTCTGACTAATTGCCTTTAGGAAACCCCTAGTTTTACCTTCATCCATCGGTCTCTCTGCGAAAAGCTCCCCTTCTATTTTTGTTCTTTTTTTTTTTTTTTAATATATTTTTTATTTTTCTTTAAAAGCCCCTCGCATTGAGTGACCAATGTAACAATAGCTTGCTGCTCATTACTTTCCCCTATCTCTTTTCTAGCTTCCATCCTTTACCCCTTGTCCCCCTTTCTCTATACTCACTGAGATGTCTTGCCCCCGACCCCCATTTCCCCTTTGACTCCATACCTCTTACTAAGTGTATGGAGTCACAATACCCCACAAAATCCCCTACCCCCACCCCTACCAAAAACCCAATTCTCCTGTTGCCCTCTCCTCCCCTTCCATATCCTGACTTTCATTTTTCTTTTGGCTATTTCTCTCATAATAATTTTCTGAACCCATTAGGTCCTCTACACCCGTGTCTACCTCAGTCGCCGCCTCGTTTCCATGTCCCTTTCCCGTGTTGCCTGTTTGCATCTTTAGACTATACATCCACTCCGGTTATCTGTGCTTACCAGTCTTTTGCAAAAACATAGTCAGGGCTTTGTCCGACACCTCCGGGGACCCAACTTCTGCCCCTTTACTCCTGCTCCATCCTGTCACCCCAGCTCTTGCTCCCCACATTCTCAATCTGGGGCGTGTCCACAAACAGATCTTCTGACTGTTGGATGCCTCTGCTTTCCTCCTGCACCAGATCTTCCTGTACCACCTGCATGCTGTTCCCCTGTTCGTGCTCCACCGCTTTGTCTTGGTTGCCACATTTTTCCCTCAGGCCTGTGCTGAAAAGGTTGACCAGTGTCCCTTTTTGCCCAGGGAATGAACGGTACAAATGGGTGTCACTCCCACACAGGCTACAGGTCTTGGGTGCCATACGCACTGCTGCCACGTGCCCCACATCGATGACTGTAGATGGGCTGTTGTGGGTACCAGAGAAACCCACGATTGTGTCCAATGGCAAAACTGCCAGGAGGATGCATTTGAATGTCAGAAATAGTCTGATCTTCCCAGAGTTTCACCTGGAACCTCCACCTGCCCGACCAGATGCCAAAGCGGTCTCGAAGCTTTATACCCTATGACACTGACGAGCAATTTCGGCTCAAAAAGGACTGTATATATTCCATTGGCAGAAAAGGGTTATAAGTGTGAAGAATCAGGGGTACCTTTTCCGTCGTGAAGAGAGGAGTCACTCGCAGACCTCTAAGTGCCTGGTGTCCTTGGCATTCATTGCACTTCTCAGAGGGTAACTCGGCTACTCAACATGGTGAAAGTAACGTAAACGACTCTTGAAAAATCCTGCAGACAATAAACCGATGCGGGTTCAACCCCTCCCAGGTCCTGCAGAATCTGAAAAACAATCCAGAATCTCCTAAAACATCGCTGATCTTCCTCTGTTGCCTCTGTTACCAGCTCAAAACAAAACAAACCTTTTAGCCGCACCGCCCTGGCCAGCATCCTGACTCCTTCAAGAACCATCTTGATCTTAAAAATGCAACATACAATCTAAAAGGCAGTTCTAAAACAACAGGTGTTTTAAAATCAATGGTTTGTTTGGAAAAAAAAGTGAACTTATTAAAAGAAACAAACAACAACAATTAAAACCAATCATTTAAATGCCGTAAGATGGCTTTTTAAATAAAACCGTTCTGACGGCCCTGACCGGGAGGACCTCATGAGCAGCCATCCACGACAGATCTTTGTGTTTGTTCTGCAGAACGTGGTGTGCTGCATTCCTCCAAACTTGTTTGGCCTCACCTAGTGTGAGGCCTGGAACTGGACTTGCTTCCTTCTGATCCTGTACAAGAGTCAATCAATTTTGCATTGGTTAAAATGGTGACATCTTCCTTCTCCAAATCGTATTTCTTTAAAAACTTCTTAAAACAATATTCACTTTGCAGGGTAAAAGCAACAAGGGTTCTTAAATCCAGTATTAAAATCCGCAAACATCCAGAATCTTGCCATTACAGCTGTCTTATTTTCTTTGGATGGGGTAGTAGCATATCTAATGTGTAGGGCAGTGAACTTTGATCCTAAAAACAGGTGGGGGTCTGGGAGCCCCTTTCCATTTTCATGCCTCTTCTTGACCACTTCCTGCCTCAGGCACTCCCATTTGGACCCCCACAGGAAATAAAACACCGCCTTGTCCAAACCTAAAAGAAAACTTCGTGGGGGGCTAAAAACAGCACAGGTTAATACAAGCAACGGTAAAATCACTGCTTTTATAATTAAAACTTTCCCCTTTATCGTCAGCTGTCGGAGTCCCCAGAAAACCAAACAATGTCTGACTTTCCATAGCAGGTCAGTCCAGTTACCCCGTCCACCACCCTCTTTGTCAAACTTAAGGCTTAAAATTTTAATATCTTTTTCTTTGAAATGTCCAGGTCAGTCTGTATGTCACCCCACAGTCCGAAGAGCTGGGCCTAGTACTTACTTCTGTTGAGCTTAGCACCCGAGGCCCTTCCCAAACCAGTCAGTCAAGTCCATGGCTCTTTGGACTGATAAACGTCTGAACATAAAGTAGCTCTCAGTCCACCTGGCAGATCGACTCCTTTGATCCACTAATACTTTCTCAATATCTGTGCCAACGGCTCTATACATGCGACAAACAGGAGTGGGGAAAAAAGGGCACCCCGGCGGATGCCAGAGCGAATATCTATCACTTTGGTTAAATGCCCATTTACTAGAATTTGTGTGTTGATGTCTTTTTACAGCAATCCCACCCACTCTAAAAACCTTCCTAGGAACCCCATCTTTCGCAGTACCTGAAACAGGTACTGGTGCGAGACCTGATCAAAAGCCTTCTCAATCTAAATTTAAAACTAAAAACCTAATATTTCTGTCTCTTGCAAAACAGATGTTGTCTCGAACTAGCACTAGGCTGTCCGTGATCCTTTTTCCAGGAACGGCACAGGCTTCATCTGAGTGGATTACATCCTCGAAAACCATTGACCTTTTTTTTAGATAAAAGTTTGTTAAAAGGTTTCAAATCAAAATTTGAGTGATCACCAATTTCTTATGTCAGTCTTATCTCTTTTTTTTTAAACAACAGAGAACCTGTCCCTATCCTAGAGCTGTCTGGGAGTCGGTCCAGTCTTCGAAATTCTTTAAAAACAGTCAAGATACCCCTTACTAAAATATCCCTGAAAGTCTTATAAAATTCTTCTAGCGACTTTCCAATTTTTAAAACTCATAAGACATTGGTATAATTCTTCAGGTGTAAAATCCTTTGTTAAAATGTGTTGTGTGGTTTCCGTTACCTTTAAAATCCCCCCCCCCCCCCCTTTTTTTTTTTTTTTTTTTTTTTTTTTTTTTTTTTTTTGCCACCTTTCCATCTTCTTCCATTTCTAAAATTCCCCCTCCCCTTGCTAAGATTTTCTTAAAGCAACAGGTGCATTTTTCTCCCTCTTCTAATTCTTTTTTTTTACTTCTTAAAATGGTTCCTTTACTTTTAAAATCCGATAAGTGACCTTTCCTTTTTTACCTCTATAATTTCTTCATTAAAATAAAAAACATTATCTAAAAGGTTAAAATACCTCTGTAGGCATTTTTGCAGCCCCATCATCCGTCTCTTCTCCCTGCCTTTGTTGTTTGCTTTTCTTTTTAAAAAAAAGTCTTGTCTTTGACCATTTCCCACCATTATGCACATGTATCAAAACAGTCTTTGAGGGTCTGCCAAAGACTGTACTGCTCCCTGTAGCTCTTAACCACCTCCTCATCCAGCAGCAGGGAGCAGTTCAGCTTCCACAGCCCTCCACAGTCACACCAGTGGGAAAAGACAGGGTGCAGGATAACATGCTGTGGTCTGAGATAAACAGGGGTAGCATCGGCTGGCAGGCAGTTTCTTGTAAAATCATAGTCAATACAGAAGGCACGGACACCATCACCACTGCGCCAGGTGAAGCTCTTCTCCCCTGGATGCAGTGTCTTAAAACAGTCAACTAGTTTAAAATCTTTAACTATATTTTGTAATAAAACCAATGTTTTATCTACTTTAAAATCCTTCCCTGCCTGTCTTCTATGTTGTATAGATAAAACACAATTAAAATCCCCTCCCACAACTAAAGGAACCCTCCCTAGCATGTGCCTCATGCCTTTCTTTTTTTCTCGCAAAACCATACACATTAAGAATATTAAAATCCTGTCCTAAAAACGTCAGATTCACTAAAAGAGCCCGTCCATCCCTCACCACTGTGCTGCCCTTCACCAGAATATTAAGGTTTATAATTAAAACGGCAACACCACCGGCTCCGTTGTAGTGTGAGCCGCACCAGAGAGAGGAACTGGCAGCCCAACGTTGCTCCCAATCCCTGTAAGACCTCAGGAACGGCAGAGCACATTCTTGTAATAAAAAACACATCTGACTTAATTCCATTTAAAAAGGACAAGACACTGTGTGCTCTCACTGGGGCTCTTGCACTTCTGACATTTATTGTCGAGATTGTGAGGGCCATGAGCACTAAGGTTCAGGATAAAAAAGGTACACGTATTTAAAAGACCGTGAATAAAAACCACCGAGGTATTCCTAAACTTTGCTTTCATCCAATTTCTTGTGAGTTTTGCTCCTCCTTGATCTCCACTTGTCTAGGATCCGGAGGTTCACAAATCTCCCTTGCCTCGGGGCACGCAGAGCCATACTCTTGCGGTCCCTTTGGCGTGGATGTTCTTCTCTTAATGTGTAGTAACGAAACCTCATTTGGAGACCCAGAGGGCCACAGCCGCTCCAAGTCCTCCGAAGAGGAGCTACTTGGCTGCTCTGTCACCTTCTGTCTCTTCGCTGTCTCTACAGACCGAGGAGACTCCGCGTGCCGTTTCCACACTAAAGATACTGGGGGTATTTCACGCCCGCTGGAGGCCACACTCACCTCTGATACGGTCTCCATTGAGGACTCTGTTTCCACCTCCCTCCCCTGCTCTTTTTCTTTTTCTGGATCGGAGGGTGTGATTTCCAGATGCTGCTCTGGCTTTCCCGGGTCGTTAGCTCCGCCCTCTACCTCCTGGCCACTCTGTCGGGCTGGTGGGAGATTTAAATCTCCCGCCAAAACCCTAGGCCCTGCCTCCTCTTCCATATCCTTCTCCCCTTGTTCTTGGCCATGCGGCCTAGTGACCTATTTGTTTGCCTTCAGTTTGTTGGAAAAAGACTTGGGGCAATCTCTGTAGAGATGGTTAGATTCACCACAGAGATTGCAACTTCTGCCATTGGTGCACTCTTCAAAAGTGTGCCCCGTCTGTGTGCACTTCCTGCAAACGACCTCTTGACATGACTCTGCCAGGTGCCCTGTTAAAAAAATATAACCACGATTTTTTCCCAACACAATCATCGGGGGCAAATGTTTCAGGTCTAGGTAAAAACTCGGGTCTTCCCATTGCTGAATGGGAACTCGCCACGAGCAGTTCCAAATGCCATCCTGATCTAACACCTTGACTGGTGGGGATTTCACTGTGCAAAATCTAGCCAGCCATGTCCTAATGTCTCCTCCAGTCACTCTTTCTTCAAACATTCTGACAATCACTACTTTATGTGAATTATAAAGTTTTTCGACAGTAAACATGGAAAACTGGTCCTTAACATTTTCAAAACGATTCCGAAGTCTCTAAGCAGGTAAGCATTACAGAAACTAACGTCAAACCCTCTATTTCCCGGGAGAGCCAGCAAGCAGTTCAACTCATTTGGTTTGAAAGTAAGGGCTTTCTGTATTAGCTTTCTGGAGAAGTCCAGCCTGGACATCTCAGTTTGTCCTCAACTTCTTTGAATGAAAATCGCACGCTGTGGTGCCTCCGCATGCTGGCATGAGCAGCCGACATCTTGGAGGCACCAACAGCTTAAAACCACTAAACGATCACACAGTTAAAATCTATTTTAAAATGGAAAAAGGAAATTGTACTTACCTTGCCGGATGGTCTTTCTCCTCTCTTGGGCTAGAAGGAAAAAGACCAATGGAGTCCCAAAGAAGCACAAGAAAGGTCTACTTTTAAGACTCTCTATTCCAAACAAGGACCACACAATATTCTCTCAGACAGGTTTGGACCAGAGCCACAAACAGGCCAAAGTCCACCCACAGCTGTGAGTCGATCGCTGTCTCAACCCCTTGATCTTATCCAAAAGGCCGAGAAGCGATAACCAGAAACTTGCACCCCTGGGACCACCGTCCTTCTGGTGGCCCAACCCTACCGGACGGCACAAGCCGACTCAAACGAATAATCTGCGTGAGTAGTAACGGGAGCCCACGAGGCATAAACCAGCAGCAGACAATGACGCCGACGACCATCACCACCACCACCACCACCACCTCGTGCTCTATGAATCCATATCCATTGCTAAAATGTCCCAAAAAGTCTCATAAAATTCTCCAGGGAGTCCATCCTCTCCTGGGGATTTTCCATTTTAA
Source organism: Ancistrus triradiatus (assembly GCA_025084515.1). Lineage (NCBI taxonomy): Eukaryota > Metazoa > Chordata > Actinopteri > Siluriformes > Loricariidae > Ancistrus > Ancistrus triradiatus. The sequence continues at coordinate 20,746 of JAJAGP010002409.1, read as the reverse complement.
AACTATTAAGACTTTGGTACATTTCTTCAGATGTAAAAAAAACTGATAAGAACAGATTTATTTAATTTTTTTTAATTGGGAAACAATTCACTTTACATCATATCTTATCATATCATATATCATTCTATGTTACATTACATTTCATAGGTATCTCTTTCCCCCATCTAGTTCCTATTCCTCGTCCCACAACCCCCATCCGTTTATCCTCCCTTGCACCTTAGTTTCTTTTCACCTCGTTTACTCTTAATCGCCTTTTGTTAACAACTTTCCTTGTTTTACCTTCCTCAAAAATACATTGAAGAGGGCTTGTGGTGTGTGCCAGGCTCTCTTCTTCCGCAAACACCACCTCCGCCTTCCCCCACATCACTTGCTTGGCAACCGACAACTAACCATCGTCTCTTTTTTGCTTTCCTGCACCTTGACCCCACAAGACCAGGTCTCTTCCAATGTACAGAATTAGTTCCTGTGTTAACCACCATCGCTGTCTCTGCACAAATCTTATTGCGTGGCTGTTGTGGTTCAGGGTATTTTCTGACCACGGAACCACCCCCCGCCGTGGTCCCCTGGACAAGTTTCGCTAAGTACGTTACAAACAGTGCCATCGCTTTTAGTGGCACACAAATCACTCATCTACCCCCCCCCCCCTTCTTGGGGTCCATTTTACATTGCTGCCATGGACACCAGTTCTGTCTGACCTCCCCAGATAAACCGGAAAAGAACTCGTTCCAGGTGCCTGCCTACCCGGTAGGGAACACACAAGGCATAAACCAGCAGCAGACAAATGCCAAGTGAACAAGCCTAGCAACCAGATCGCAATTTGCCATTATCCGACCCACCAGTGTCAGGTCTCTGGTGGACCACCTTGCAGCCCTGACCCGTACCCCTGCCAGGGCTTCCTCCCAGGCTTTCTGAGCCCTATGTGCCCACCAAAAGCGGATCCCCAAGATCCCCTACAAAGGGTGAAGTCCCCAGGAACCTTTGGCCTTTCTTGCCATGAGCCCAGGAACATCACTGAAGACTTGATCTTGTTAAAACTTGCCCCAGTAGCTGCTATAAAGGCCTTTAGAATTTATTCTATTGCCTTAGTCTCCCTCCATCCCCAAGAAACAAGTAACAACATCAGCATATGCCGTGACTTTGGCGTGCACACCCCGTCCACCCGGGACATGAAGCCCACACCATGCTGGCTTCGCCCTCAGCCAGGAAAGCAGGGGCTCCAAAAATAGCACATAAAGCAGGGGGGAAAGTGGGCAGCCCTGCCTTACACCCCTAGTCTGTGCTATCGGCCTTGAGAAGTAGCCCTTGATACCAACCCGACTAACTGTAGTGTGCTCTGGCCCCATCCCAATGCGGCGAGGTGACCAAGCCTACAGCAGGTTATGGTCGCTGAACTGCTGGCTGTCCAAGTGGTGCTCTGAAAACAACGTGGGCTATATAGACAACTGGACAGCCTTTGAGGGTAAGCCTGGCCTTTTAGGATGGGACGGTGTCCATCCCACTCGGGAGGGTGCTGCTGCTCTCCTGCAACATTGCCCATAGTCTTATGGCCCGATTGGTTAGGGGCTGACTATCCAGAGCAGGGGTCAGGCAGCAGACAGACCGGCTTAACCAACTGTCTGCTGGTAGCCATGCACCGTCACCCAGAACCCACATTATTGAAACTGTGTCTGTTACCCGCATCTGCCCTAAACGTAAACGCTCTCAAAAAGTCTGTTTTAATAACATTCATTAGTATATAAAACACAGATAGCGCCAAACGGAAATAACAACAGTAGAGAAAGTAGGATACTTAAACATAGATCACTTACAAACAAAGTGATTGGTATAAATTGAAATGAGTCCCACTGATAAACGCTTACACGCTCTCTGTCTCACTGAGACTTGGATTAGACCTGATGAATATTTAGCCTTAAATGAAGCCTCACCTCCTGGATACAGTCATGCTAACTAAATCCCATTACAAGGCTAATTCTTTTGAAATACTGATTCTTAATGTGACTGATCCATCGTTATGGAAGTCAAAACCACACTCTTTTCAGCTTATCACTATTTACCGCCCTCCTGGTCCCTATTCAGAAATTCTTCAGGAATTTGCTAACTTTCTTTCCTGCATAGTACTGTCAACAGATAAGGCTTTAATTGTAGGTGATTTCAATATTCACTTTGACAATGAGCAGGATCCACATAAAACTGCTTTTGAGTCCATCTTAGAATCCATGGGTATCACTCAGAATGTGATGGGAGCAACCCACCGCTGTAATCATACTTTAGATTTAATATTAACATTTGGTATCTATATAGATAACCTTAATGTTTTCCCGCAAAGTGATTTTAGATCACTATCTTTTAATATTTGAGCTATCTCTAATAGATAAAATCCTTCTACCTCGTTATCACACCAAGCGCACTATCACATCTGCTACTCCAGACTTGAAATTTAATACACCTACAGAGATCAATCATCTTGAGTGTGTAAATGACCAATTAGAATGTGTGCTTCGCTCAACCCTGGACACGACTGCTCCTGCTAGGGTCAAACGTATTAGGGAAAAAAGGCTAGCACCATGGTATAATGACCACACCCGTACCTTAAAGCAAAGAACACGGCATTTAGAGCGGAAGTGGAGACATAGCAAATTTAAAAGTATTATTTAAAGTGTTTACGATTGCTTGAAGGGACAGCATGGCAGAGTATAAGCATGCCCTTACTAAAGCTAAAGCTGCATACTTTTCTTCAATCATAGAGAAAATTAAGAATAATCCAAGATTTCTCTTTAATATAGTCTCCAAATTAACAAATCGCCCCACAGAAAGTGATTCTCCCGTTCTGTGTAATTTTAACAGTAATGATTTCATGACTTTCTTTAATGATAAAACATTAAGCATAGAACTCGATGCTCATCACATCACCAAACTATTCAGCCACCTTCCAGATGCAGCACTAGTGAAGACATCTGTTTAATGAGCTGTAAATCAAGATTAGAATCTTTTACCCCAATTACTAATACTGTACTATCCGCACTGATCAGCTCGTCTAAGTCATCAACATGTTTATTAGATCCAATTCCTACATGTTTACTCATAGAAGTAATACCTAGTGTTATAGAGCCACTGTTAGTTATTTTAAATTTATCCCTTACCTTAGGTTATGTGCCCAAAAAAATCGTTACGCTGCCGTTATCAAAACATGATTAAAAAGGCCAATCTTGACCCTTGTGTGCTATCTAAGTCTTCTGTCCAAGAATCTTAGAAAAGGCTGTCTATCAGAAGCTCTGCAGTTGGCCTCCAAAGGAATGAAATTTATTGAATGAAGCATTTCAGTCTGGCTCAGGGCCCCATCCTAGTTACTGAAAACAGCATAATTAGGGTATAAATAATTTGTTACTGTCCTCAGATAAGGGATGTGTTTCGTTGTATTGTTCTGTTAGATTGAATGTGAGCATTTGACACTAGATCATGATGATTTACTAAACAGACTAGAAAATACTGTAGGTATTAAGGGATCAGACTTTCTTGGTTAACTCCTACTTAACTGACCGGTACCAGTTTGGTAATATAAAGATCTAAGGGTCTACGCTTCAAAAGTGAAAGTATGGGTGCGCTCAGGGGCAGTGCTTGGCCCGTTTTATCTCTCTGTACATGCTCAATAGGCTTCAGTTATTCGTTAACATGGCCTTAGTTCCACTTGCTTGCAGATGCACACAGCTGTAAATATCAGCCAAACCTAATGACAGCCTACATCAACAAAATTGAGGACGTGTAAAGGAAGAAAAAGATTGGATGGTACTTAATTTCTCTTACTTAAATCAGATAAAACTGAGGTTCATTAGTGGGCCCGAGAGACAGGTTGGTACATTATCCTAAATCTAGATGGCTGTTTCCAGTATTTGGGCCAAGTCCATTCTGTAAAACACTTTGGGGTCAACATTTGATTCAGATCTCTCCTTGCATGGACCTAGCGCATCACTGAATTGCTTTCTTTCATTAGTAATATCGCTTAAATAGACATATACTATAATGATGCGAAAAACTTGTTCATGCGTTATAACCTCAAGGTGGATTACTTTAATGCCTTTACTTACTGGATGCTCTAGTAAATCTATAAATTAAACTTCAGTTAGTTCAGAATGCAGCTGCCGAGTGCTAACTCGAACAAGAAAACTAGAAACTAGAAAGGTGCAGGACCCTTCTTTTAGTTTATGAATTAAAAAAGCACAGCAGGGGGAAAGACTTTTCTCCATACATGGCCCCCCACCCAACTGTGGAATAATATAAACTTCCCACTGTTCGTTTCAAGATGCAGAGACACTAAGTTTTAAGTCTAGGCTAAAGACATACCTATTTTCCAGGCTTTTGACCTTAGATTAGACCAGGATGCATGGGATTGGGTCCAATGGGGCCAGAGTCTGGGAGTCATGTCTGGCCGGCCTGCCTTGTATGTTAGACCGGGAGTGTCGAGGGTGGGCGCGTCTGGCTGAACTGGTTCGGGTCCTCGTGATTTTGCAGAAGGAGCTGAGCTGGGGGTTCATAGTCAAGAGTCTTATGGTGATCAGAGACGTTGGATTGCTGTCTTCTGCCTCCCGTGGGGTTGCCAATGTCTCGTGATCCCTCTTGGCTGTGTTTTCTACCAGTTCTCCTCTTTCCAGCTATGCTGCTATAGCTAATGCTGCCGGGATCTCATGCTACACATGGCATCAGTGATTGTTCATAGACACTGTGCTCTTAATCAATAACTAATTACATTTTCTGTTTTCTCTCCGAGCTGTGTTCCGGCAGTTTCCAGCCCCACACATGATGTTCATCTGCTGTAGCTCCAGTCAAGCTGCTTCCGTCATCAGGTCCAGCCCCACCATACCCGGGCCATTTAATGTCAATGTGCTTACTTCACATTTTATTCGAACTTTGACCCCATGACTTTAGTTTCGCCCTTAGATTTATCATCTACACCGCCCAAGGAGGTTGGGTCCCTTTTTGAGTCTTGGTCCTCCTAAGGTTTCTTCCTATAACTCGGAGTTTTTCCTTGCCACTGTCACCCTAGGCTTGCTCAATTTGGGATTGGACGTAGTTATTAGGAGATAATCTAAACTTGTAAAGTTGCTTTGAGACAATGCTCCATTGTAAAAAGCGCTATATAAATAAATCTGACTTGACTTAACTACCCCAACGTATAGCAACCTAGTCAGAGCCATAAATGTCTGCCAAAACCCATCCTTTCCAAAACCCGAAACAAAAACTTGTGACTCACTCCTTCTCCTCCTTCTACTCCTTCAAGCCTTCTCTTGGTCCAATCCTAGCAAAGCCAAGGGGATCTGTCTTCGCTGTACCCATTCTACAGCATCACGAATTAGGGCCAGATTCATACTGGCCGATCGACCGGGTATGCCTACTACCTGTCGAAGATGCAGAGCAACAAGTTTAGCCAGAATCTTTTAATCCACTGTCAGTAGCGTGATTTGGCCTCCAATTTGCCAACTCAGCCCTGTCTCCCTTCTTATGAAGGAGGGAGTCATACCCAGTCCTCAGGGAAGCTGGCAGGGTGCCCCTACTGACCGCTTCCAGATATAGATCCAATAGTTCAGATCCAATCTGGGGCCAGAAGGCACGGTACCATAACACTGGGAAACCGTCTCCTCCCCGCACCACCCCTCCCCACAATGTGAGTACTGCCTGTTGGACCTTTTCTAGGGTAATTTCCCCCTCAAGATTTGTCTGCTCTTCTTTGGCCAGAGTCTGAGTCACCGCTGCCAAGAAGTTCTCTGCCTCGTCCTCGTTTACAGGTTTTGATGTAAGCAGTTCCTCATAGAAAGCCGCAGCTACCTTAAGCATCCCCTCGACTGTACTATTTGTCTGATCTCCCTCTCTCAGTTCTTCCATATGGGCTCTGCGCTGGCGAGCTCTCACCTGTTCAAAGAAAAACCGCGTTGGGCGTTCACCCAGCGCCGGTCCTTCCTGACCAACTTGCAGGCAAAAGCTCCGGGCTTTAGCCTAATACGCAGCTCACAAAGCTACGCTTGCCTGCCTCATGGTTTCAACATCTCCTTTCAGCCAGGCACTTTGCAATTCCTGGGACCATGCTCTCACCCTCTGCTTTTCTGGAGCTTTTTCTTGCCCCCATTGTTGGCAGAAGATTGCTGCTCGACTCTTGCAGCTTTCCCACCACTCTGCTTGGGAAGCATAAAGTCCCTTCAGGGCTTTCCACCCTTCAAAGTGTTTGCGAAAGGTCTGGTAAAAGGAAGGGTCCTGCAGGTGAGTTGTATTAAACTTCCACTGCCCAGGCCCTCTATCCCCTTTTACCACCTCAGTGTCCATGCTAACCAAACAGTGATCTGAGATCCAAAGGGGCTGAAGTTGGCATGCCCTCATGCAGGCCTTTTCTGAGACAAAAACCCAGAAGTACTGCCCCTGGAATTCCTCCAGCTAGCTGTAGTTAGTCCTTCATCGTCCCGATAGCAATTTATTACGCGCCTTCTGGCGGACACGCGCCCCTAGGATTTTCCGTAGCTCCGGCCCCGGGGTCGGGCCCCCTAGCCGGCGGGTGGGTTGGGCCACGCCCCCTGACCTCGGCCACACTCACCAAAAATCCTCAAAGTTCACCCCTTTTTCAGGCACTTTGCCTGCCTTTCGCAGCTCGGCCATGGGGTAGCCTCACCTGTCCCTACTCCCTATATATCTCGCGTGGTCAAACACATTGGGACCATTGCTGTCAGATATATGGGCATTGGGCCTCTGGCCACTCGGGTCCCGGACCCCCTCCCAGTCCCAATATACTATATGGACGTCAAATATATTGGAATTGGGACGTCGCCCGTTTGACCCCAAAATAGGGTCCCCAAGCCCCCCCGACCCACCGATCGCCCTCTAGTGCCGCCCGGCCGGAGCCGACCCGGACGTCCTTCGATGGCCTCGGCCTCCAGTCCCCGGGGTCCCCGACTCAGAGGCCGGCAGGGCCCCCAACCCGTCCGGCTCTGCTACCCCTGTGAGCGGAGTCACAGCCATCCCAGTCCCAAAATATTCAGTGGGCGTCAAATATATTGGAATTAGAACGTCGCCCGTTTGGCCTTAAAAACCGTCAAATATATTGCAATTGGGATTCAAAATATATTGCAAGTGGGATGACATTCAATTACCTTAATTAAATATATATTGCAATTGGGATTCAAAATATATTGCAATTGGGATGACATTCTGAATCATTAACTGTATTGCAATTGGGGTTCAAAATGTATTGCAAATGGGATGACATTCGATTACCTGAATTAAATATATATAGCAATTGAGATTTAAGATATATTGCAAGTGGGATGACATTCTATATCATTACATATATTGCAATTGGGATTCAAAATATATTGCAAGTGGGATGACATTTATCATCCAAAACCTGTATATTTTTCATCCATTCATTATATTGGAAATGGGATGGCATCCTAGGTCATTACATATATTGCAAGTGGGATTCAAAATATATTGCAAATGGGATGGCACCCTAGATCATTACATATTTTGAATCCCACTTGCAATATATGTAATGATCTAGGATGCCATCCCACTTGCAATATATTTGACAGGCATCCAAATTCCAATATATTTTGAATCCCACTTGCAGTATATATTGGAAATGGGATGCCTGTCAAATATATTGCAAGTGGGATTAAAAATGTATTGCAAATGGGATCAGATGATATATATGACTACTTAAGCAATGTATATGCAAATTTTGTCAAACAATGACATATTTCATGCAGTGCTTCTGTCCTTCAACCACTATCAAGGGTTTAATTGTCTACATTGCAGTGTCCAAAACCAGTATATTTTTTACCCATGTAATATAAAATATTAAAAAATAAAAAAATATATACTGGTTTTGGACAGGCATTTTATCAAGGCAAGTCAAGTCGGATTCATATAGCACTTTTTACAATGGAGCATTCTCTCAAAGCAACTTTACAAGTTTAGATTATCTCCTAATAACTACGTCCAATCCCAAATTGAGCAAGCCTAGGGCGACAGGGGCGAGGAAAAACTCCGAGTGTTATAGGAAGAAACCTTGGGAGGACCAAGACTCAAAAAGGGACCCAACCTCATTGGGCGGTGTAGATGATAAATCTAAGGGCGAAACTAAAGTCATGGGGTCAAAGTTCGAATAAAATGTGAAGTAAGCACATCGGCATTAAGTGGCCCGGGTATGGTGGGGCTGGAGCTGATGACGGAAGCAGCTTGAGTGGAGCTACAGTGGATGAACATCATGTGTGGGGCTGGAAACTGCCGGAACACAGCTCGGAGAGAAAACAGAAAATGTAATTAGTTATTGATTAAGAGCACAGTGTCTATTAACAATCACTGATGCCATGTCAATCACTGATGCCATGTGTAGCATGAGACCCGGGCAGCATTAGCTATAGCAGCATAGCTAGAAAGAGGAGAACTGGTAGGAAACACAGCCAAGAGGAATCACATGAGACATTGGCAACCCCACGGGAGGCAGAAGACAGCAACCCAATGTCTCTGATCACCATAAGACTCTTTGACTATGAACCCCCAGCTCTGCCCTTATTCTAAGGCAAGGATGCACGAGTCAAGATCACGAGGACCGAATCCCAGTTCAGCCAGATCGCCCACTCGACACTCCTGGCTAACGGACAAGGCAGGCAGGCCAGACATGACTGCAGACTCCGGCCCCAGTGACCCAAGCCATGCATCCTGGTCTAAATCTAGTCAAAAACCTGTGTAAATAGGCATGTCTTTAGCCTAGACTTAAAAATTTGTAGTGTGTCTGAATCTCGAACTAAAGTGGGAAGTTTATTCAATAGTTGGGGGGCCATGTATGAGAACGCCTTTCCCCGGCTGTGACTTTTTTAATTCTAGGAACTAAAAGAAGTCCTGAACCCTGCGAACGAAGTAGACGAGTTGGATTGTAAGACTCTAAGAGTTCACTCAGATAATGTGGGGCCAGGCCATGTAGAGCTTTATAAGTTATAAGAAGTATTTTGTAATCAATGCGGAATTTGACTGGTAACCAGTGTAGTGATGATAGAACAGGAGTGATATGATCAAATTTTCTAGTTTGAGTTAGCACTCGGGCAGCTGCATTCTGAACTAACTGAAGTTTATTTATTTATAGATTTACTAGAGCATCCAGTAAGGCGTTACAGTAATCCAACCTCAAGGTTATAAACGCATGAACAAGTTTTTTTGCATCATTAAAAGAGAGGATATTTCTAAGTTTAGTGATATTACGTAATTGAAAGAAAGCAATTCGAGTGATGCTGCTAATGTGCGCATCCAAGGAGAGATCTGAATCAAATGTGACCCCTGTTTTATACTGGTTTTAGACCTGTATATGGTAGTGGGACACACGTAGTATGTCATATATCTGTGGACAGTGAAAAGTCATCCCATTTGCAATATATATTCATCATAATTACAATATATTGAATACCTATATCAGCACCATACAGTAGTGAAGGCTCAAATGCTTAATTTTCACACTTCCCGGTGGTTCTACACACATGAAACATATCACTGGATTCGTCTCGATGAGTAGATGCTGTTTGACAAAATGGCGGAAAATCGCGCCGTTTTCGATTTGTTTATTGACTAAATTAACATGTTTCTTGGGCACATTGGTGGACAATTTTGGTGTCCACAAATTCAGGAGGACTCCTAGATTATAATTCAATTGAGTCCCAGTGTCTGTTTGTCCTTTTACTCCCACCAAGCCTCTTAGGCCTACGTTAGCAACCGAATGTTAACTAGGCTTGTTTTTCATACTTCCCGGTGGTCTACACGCATGATACACATATCATTGGATTCGTCTCGATGAGTAGATGCTGGTTGATACCAGCAACTAAGTCCCCTGGAAAATCGCGCCGTTCTTAAAATGTTTGGCTACTAAATTTACATGTTTATTGGGCACTTAGGTGGACAATTTTGGTATCGTTGCACTCGGGACGACTCCTAGATTGTAACGCAAAAGAGTTTCCTTGTCCTACAAGTTCTGTAAGCTGTAGAAATGGTTCAAAGTCAGACTAGAGAAACACAGAAAAGGCTTTAAAAATGATTGCGTGGACCTAGAGGTTCCAGATTTTTCACACTGCTTCTAGAGTTGTCAACGGCCCACATACTTGTCTTCAGTCAATCACGCCTTTGCAAGCAGTGTTATATCAAGCGTATAGCAATCTGAATGGAAATATATTGCAATTGGGACGTATCCAGTTTGGGTCTAGAAAGGTCCGACGTGACCGAAACTTCGGCTACATTGTCGGCATAGGCTCTAGATAAACATACTCAAATTTGGAACTGTTTGGGCATTCCAAAGTGTTTTTTTTGTTTTTTTATCAGGATAACGATTCGAGCAAAATCCATGCAAGCTTACATCCTGGGCCTATGCCTTTCTCAGTGAAGGAAATGCTGAAAGGCCTTAAATTTCACAAGGGTCTAGAGCTTCCAGATATTTTGCACTGCTTCTAGAGGTCTTGACGGCCCACATAGTTGAGATTTGGCCCAAGCGGACCTTTTGAAGCAGTGTCCAAAAAGTGTATATGGATTAAAGTGTAATATATTGCTATTGGGATGGCCCGAAACAGGTTCTAGAAAAATGCGTCGACCTCTAGACTTTTCACACTGTCTCTAGAGCTGCTGAAGGCAAACACAGTTGAGTTTTGGCCATTTTCGACCTTTCCAAGGGGTGTCCAAAAAGTGTATATGGAGATGAATGGAAATGTATTGCAACTGGGACGTGTCCATACAGGGTCTAGAAATGTCCAACGAGTCTGAAACTTCAACTGCGTGGTCAGTAGAGGGTCTAGATCAACATACTTTAATCTGGAGTTGATCAGACAATCCAGTTTTGAACATCTGGCCAGAATTTCTAGTAATAAACAGGTCGACTTAGGGTTGCAGCCTGTCTCAAACAGGGCAGAGAAATACTGAAAGGTCTTAAAATTTTTCACAAGGGTCTAGAGCTTCCAGATTTTTTGCACTGCTTCTAGAGGTGTTGACGGCCCACATAGTTGAGATTTGGCCCAATCGGACCTTTGGAAGCAGTGTCCAAAAAGTGTATAATAAGTAAACTGTAATATATTGTTATTGGGATGTCCCGAATGCTTATTTTTCACACTTCCCGGGGGTCTACAAGCATGAAACATATATCAATGGATTCGTCTCGATGAGTAGATGCTGTTTGACACCAGACACATGAGCTAATTCCGCCCAAAATGGTGGAAAATTGCGCCGTTTTTGATTTGTTTATTGACTAAATAAACATGTTTCTTGGGCACAGTGGTGGACAATTTTGGTATCCACAAATTCAGGAGGACTCCTAGATTATAATTCAATTGAGTCCCAGTGTCTGTTTGTCCTTTCACTCCCGCCAAGCCTCTATGTTAGCAACCGGATGTTAACTGGGCTTGTTTTACATACTTCCCGGTGGTCTACATGCATGATACACATATCATTGAATTCTAACTCCCCTGGAAATTGTGCCGTTTTTTTAAATGTTTGGCTACTAAATTTACATGTTTATTGGGCACTTGGGTGGACAACTTTGGTACGGTTGCACTCGGGATGTCTCCTAGATTGTAACGCAATAGATGTTCTTTGTCCTGAAAGTTCTGGAAGCTCTAGAAAGGGTTCAAAGTCAGTCAAGAGAAACACAAAAAAGGCTTTAAAAATTATCGTGTGGACCTAGAGGTTCAAGATTTTTCACACTGCTTCTAGAGGTTTTGACGGCCCACATACTTGGATTTTGAGTCAATTGGACCTTTCCAAGCAGTGTGGTCAATACTTAAAATTTCTAAGCGTTTGAGCGTCTCTGACACTTAGAAATTTTCAGTCCAGAACTTTTTCTGTGCCCTCAGAAAAACTCAGAAAAAAACTCACTTAAAAGTGCTTTAGCATCTCTGTAGTTCTCCCAGGGGCACAGCATAAGTTTTGGACTTGAACTAAAAGTGTTTGAGCGTCTCTGTGCCCCTGGGAGAACTACAAAGACACTGGAAGTGGAGGATTTAGTTGGTATCGTCCACTTCCAAATACGTGTGTCAAATGCACACGTATTTGACTAACTAATGAGTAAAACCCTTTGTGAAACATTTGGTCAATTGAACAGCTTTATTAACACAAACATGAACCAGAAAATCGAACGATGAAAAACACAAGAATTATATACAAAAACGTAACAAACTTGGGAACATGGAAGTTGGGAAGTCAATTTAATATGGCCCGCCTAATGGCACGCCTCAGTCTTTCATTTTTTTTTTTTTGTTTTTGGCCTGCGATGGCCTGGATACTGAGCCGTCTCGGAGAGGAGGTGCACAGCTTCAGAGGCGAAAGCAGTTTTGTCTTTTTTACCAAGACAACCGGCATTCCCCCCCTTGCGAGGCGTTTGAGGTCGTCTTGGCTTTTTGCATTTTATGCGGCCTTCTGGGCTCTCCTCTCCCTGAAAAGATGATACAAGAAAATTAGTTTTTTGAATCAGGGTTCGATTTCAGGTTTAAATTGCAAACAGGAATGGTAAAGCATAGCAAACCTCTTCTTCAGAGTCCCCACTCTCTTCAGAAGGGGTGCTTTCCTCCTTCCTCCTCTTCCTCCTTTCTTTTCTTCCCAGCCCTCAGTAACTTTCCACCGTCCCTCCTCCACCTCCTCTGTATCCCCAGCCTTCAGGAGGTCTTCAATAAGAACCCTGTGTGCCAGTGCCTCTGCGGGGTTCAAATTTAATGCATAGAATTTGTTGGCCGTCATAAGGTCGTGGCACACAAACTGTGCCACCTTGCCCCGGTCATCTGGGCCCAGGTCGTTTCTTGCCTGTGCACAAGAGAAAGATTTTAGCAAGATATTAGGCTCTTTTTTGCTTTCCAAAATGACCCAGCCCCAGGTGTCACTGCCGTTCACATTGGTTACTTACGTAGGTGGCGATGGCCGTCCGAATGTCAGTGAATTTGGGCCTCCCTGGCAGGCCCATTCGCATCCAGGCTATCTGGAGGTGTTGGTTCAGATTTTTGCATAGATTGTGGCAGCTCGTGAAGAAGAAGAACTTTGCCGTTTTCCCGCCTGGGAGCGTGTCCTTAAGTGCCAAGAAAGCGGTAAACCATTGGTACTCTTCCTCGCTCAGCAGCAGTTGGGCCACCCTGAAGGCCTGATTAGTCTTGTGCCCCTCCACCTGTCGAGGGGACAAAAAGCCGACACAGTCATGAGACGAATCTTTCTGGCCACTATTGACTTGACCGTTTCCACGACAATAAGCAATGCACCTACGTTCACCAGGTATTTATTTTGTCCAGCATCATGCCTGGCCCTCGTTACCTCCTGCACTGTAAGGTTTTGAAAAAATGCCTGTGCGATGGCCGTATATACAGGCCAAGTAGGCGGTCAGGTGGCCATAAAAGCTCCGCTGTATTTTCTGGGACCTGAGTTTCGTCAGTTGTTCTGCGGAAGACAAAATTCATATTTAGATGAGCTAGACTGAGGTTGTGCATACGTACAAGGAATTGACTGTCAACCACCGAAAGTCTTTGGAATGGCTTCCATGGCCTTGTTTCTGCATTGCTGCAAAACGGCCTTCGGGATGGCCCTCGAGTCTTTCAGCTCTTTCACCTTAACCCTATACTGCTGGATTGAATGAAAACTCATTGTCAAGCGATTTGCACTATTACATTAAAACACTGCTTATTTTAGGTTTTACTAATAGCACAATGATCTTTCAGGGCTTAAAATGAAGTAGACACTTGGGCCAAAGCATTCATTCACCTCCAGGCTTTTATTTTCATCATTTAGGGTCTATCAGAGAACATAAAAAATAAAATAAAATAAAAAAAAGGCATTTGTGTTTTTGACATTTTCTTCTGTATTTAAAGTTTATAAGGTGTATGTGAATGCTGGGGATGAAAAATCATTCATGCTCTGCATTTCATGATTCATTAGGGTGCTGTAAGACAAATTACAAAATTTGGAACAGATGCATGAAAGTATTCAGGAGTTACAAAGCATTTTCACCAAGTACCCAATAGGCGTAACCAAAGTGTCCAAAACCAATCCAAAGTGTCCAACCACTCCAAATACAATAGAAGTAGTCTATCACTATACATCAAAATTGTATATTTTTCAAGGAAATGGGTTGTGCTCAAAATGTACCCAACACCACATATAGAACTGGGACTGTGGTAGCCTAGTGGTTAAGGACTACGGACCACAAGGTCCAGGGTTCAAATCCCACCTCTGCCAAGCTGCCACTGTTGGGTCCTTGAGCAAGGCCCTTAACCCACAATTGCTTGGATTGTAAGACTGTATCAATTGTAAGTCGCTCTGGATAAGGGCGTCTGCTAAATGTTGTAAATGTAAATATATAGAACGTAAGTCTATTGAAGGCAACAGTTCATAAAAGCTACAAACATGTCCATACCAGAGCCCCGTTAGCCAGAACAATTGCAAATACTATACTTCCAATGCGCTGTTACCACCTCCTTCGACATGGACGAGGGGTTGGATTGTAGGAGGCAAAAACAAACACACACACCAGAAGAAAAAAATTCAAACTATTTACAAATATGTACAAAACATTCAATGTGCCTAACAGCCCTTCCGATCATGCCACTCTGAAGCACATTCGGTCCACAACTATACAGAGTGCCACACTGCAAGATCTGCACATGTACATTGTTTTCATCTTGCAGTGTACACATTTTCTCCTGCCATGTGTGGCTTTCAGGCTACTGTCTGAAGATGGGGCGCACACTACAACAGGGATGCAACCCTGTGGTCTTTGTTCTGGAACTTGAGGCATCGATGATGACGATGCCTCACTGGTGACTTCTGCAGACGTGGATTCTGGTGGCCGCCCAACACCAGCCAGCTCCATGCATAGCACCTCCCTGAAGCGTTTCTGTGAGAGGTGCTTCTGCTGCCTTGCCTGTGCCATCTCCTTGTGGATAATGAAGCTGTTCACCACAGCAATGTCCACAAAGTGGAGAAATGGCTTCATGTACCAACGCCTTGTCTTTTGAGTCACTGTGTAGAACTTTGAGGGCGTCAGACAAGTCCACTCCCCACATGAACTTGTTATACGCCCTCACAGAATCTGGCACAGGGAACTGCTGGGTGGACCAGGTGCCCGTTGGATCTCTGACACGACGACTCACTGACTGCCCACTATAGGCTTTGTGGATAGTGGAGCACATCGTGACATCTCGTGTCCCTCCACTTCACAAAGAGCAACGGGCAATCCCTGATCTATCGCATGTCACCACGTTCCACTTTTTTCGGCAAGGCATTGACAGTGGTTTTTGGAAAACCTGTCCTGTTCTCCCAGATTGTTCCACAGGCCCCAAAACCAATGCTGTGAAGATGACAAAAAAGCTTTGAGCTGGTGTAAAAGTTGTCAACATACACCATGTACCCTGTGCCTAGAGAAGGCACATGGAGCAAATTGACAATCGCGTCAAAGCTCAGGCCATTTCCGGAAGGGCTCCTTGCTTTTCCCTCATAGATGGAAAAGTTGCATGTGTAGCCACTGGAGCTGTCGGCCAGGACGAAGAGCTTGTATCCCCACTTTGTGGGCTTGTCCTTCAAATACTGCTTCATCACAATCCTAGCCTTTGTGCCCACCATGCTCTCGTCCACTGCAATAATCTGATGAGGCTGGTAGTAGGCTCTACATGCAGTCAGGATCTGGTCCTGAAGCGGCTTGAGGCGGCACAGACCATCATACCCAGGCTGACCTCTGAGTTGGTCATTTACCAGGTCCACTGCTGGGTCACTCATGTGGAGGTATGCAAAGATGGCCTCATACTGGTACCCATCACATGTAGCCATCACAGAACAAGGAAACGGGTGCCTGTGTAAGTCGTCCTTCCTCCACAGGTCCCGGATAGCTGCAGGCTTCATCAATCCTAAATAGACGACAATGCTGAGGAAGTGAAGGATTTCATCAGGATTTATGTCCTTCCACTGCCTCTTCATGCCCTCTGAGGTTCTCCGTGCTGCATATTTATTAGTTTTGCAGCACAGGGTTTGGATCACCTCCTTGCTGAAAAACAGCTGGAAGATATCAGATGGGCTGTACTCCAGCTGAACTGCTGGAGTCCTTCTGGGGCGAAACTGCAATGGACGAGGCTGCACATATTCCTCTGCTGAGCCATGCCATCTATTTTCCACTGCTGCAGGTGGTGGTGCTTGGGCTGTGCTGAGTTCCGTTCGTGTCGATCTCTTCCTCCTGGAACTGGCAGTTGGTTGTTGCCCTGATAATTTGCTCTTGGTCGCCATGGTAACGGGGTGTCGGTCAGCTGAGGAGCTTGATGGGGGTAGTGACACTTCTCTTTTTTGGAGGTGGGGTTGGGCTTCTGGCACTTCTGGTCATATCCTGTCCTTCTGCAGAGGTGTGGGAAACATCTGTTGAAGGCCCAGGGCTTTGTTCAGAGGTGTGAGACTCCAAATGTGGGGGAGGGTCAGATGATGATTCTATTTCACTATAAGAAACAGATATGAAAACATCACCAAATGGATAACAGCCAACATTTAGCTGGCAAAATAACATTTTGACATGAAAAAATATACAGAACAGAAATCATCATACTAAACAAGGCTACATATGTTGTGCTAAATATATAATAAAAAAATATCTTATGTATGCATTGCAAATGTAACTCTGCATTGCTTTGTAGGTTATTTTGAACAACTTACTAAACTACATTAGATTCACGACTTACTAAACCATTTTGGATTATTGAAAGATTATACTGTGGAAAATTTATTTATATATATATATATATATATATATATATATATATATATATGTATGTATGAATATATATATATATATATATATGTATGAATATATATGAATATGAATACATGAAATATAAAAATATATATAATATTAAAAAAAAAAAAAAACAGGCGCTAGATAGCACAGGCAGGGTATTTCTAGTGCCGGTCCCAAGCCCGGATAAATGGTGAGGGTTGCGTCAGGAAGGGCATCCGGTGTAAAACATTTGCCAAATCTAGTATGCGAGTTCAAGGATCGGCCCCGAGTACCTTATTTGCTCTGGTGATGGACAGACTAACAGATGAGGTCAGACAGGAATCGCCGTGGACTATGATGTTTGCAGACGACATTGTGATCTGTAGTGGGAACAGGTAGAAGAGAAGTTGGAGGTATAATCTGGAAAGGAAAGGAATGAAAGTCAACTGCAGTAAGACAGAATACATGTGTGTAAATGAAAGGGAGGCAGGTGGAACAGTCAGGCTACAGGGATCAGTGGTCACAAAGGTACAGGAGTTCAGGTACTTGGGATCAACTGTCCAAGGAAATGGGGAGTGTGGAAAGGAGGTAAAGAAGAGAGTACAGGCAGGATGGAGTAGGTGGAGAAGAGTGTCAGGAGTGCTGTGTGACAAAAGGGTTGCAGCAAAAGTGAAAGGAAAGATTTACAAGAGAGTAGTGAGACCAGCCTTGTTGTATGGCTTGGAGACAGTGGCACTGACAAAGAGACAGGAAGCAGAGCTGGAGGTGGCAGAACTTAAGATGTTGAGGTTCTCTTTAGGGGAGTGTCTAGGGTGGACAGGATTAGGAATGAGATCATCAGAGGGACAGCACAGGTTGGAAAATTGGAAGACAAAATTTGAGAGGGAAGACTGAGATGGTTTGGACATGTGCAGAGGAGGGATAGTGGATATATTGGTAGGAGGATGTTGGAGATGGAGCTGCCAGGCAAGAGATGGAGAGGAAGACCAAAGAGGATTTATTTGGTTGTGGTAAATGAAGTTATGCAGGGAGTTGGGGTGAGAGTAGAGGATGTGGAGGACAGGGTGAGGTGGAAACGTTTAACTCGCTGTGGTGTGACCCTTGATAAAGGGAGAAACCGAAAGAAGAAGAAGAGGAGGAGAGATAGATATAGATAGATATATATAATGTATATAATATAACATAAAAATATACCATATATATATATATATATATATATATATATATATATATATATATATAGTCCATACTTGCAGCCATTGACCCGTCGCTCTTGTGTTCCATCTCGTCATCGCTCCAGAACAGCTCGTTGTGAACCTCAGCCAAAGTAAACATTTTCTTTGCCATGATGTCCACAAGTGTTGGATCTCAACAATTACTCCGAAAATAAAGCTTTTTTGGTGAAAACAACCGCAACAAACGGACACGTTAGCTCTACGATGCTGTGCGCGCTAATGCGTCCTGAGATGAGAGCGCATAGAAGGATAATTGGTTTACGCACGACCCTCCTCCACGCACCAGGTAATCAATCAAGGCAAGTATCCTATCTACGTGTTCGTCAGCTGGAGAGCTATTTGATGAAATCGTTGTCAATCACGTTTGGGACGTCCAATGAACGCTGTGAACTGATTTGTCGGGGCACCCTCAAACAGCAGCGTGATACCATTGGTGAAAAATGCCGTCACTAAAGGAAAACCGGTGTTCATTTGCTTATAATAACCACATAGTCTAAGAGAAGATACCCAATAGCTGACTTCAGGTATGGAATTTACGTGAAAACATGCATTGTGTTGTCGCTACCAGCTCGTGAAAGTTACGTTCCGGTTATGTTGGAAATGAACGCTGCTTTTGTGAGAAGACGTGAACAATCGAAAAACCGGACTTAATTGATATTAATCTACTGTTCAACAGAGTCATGCAGTACATTAGATGGTAAGTGAGTTTTCTATGGCAAAATGAAAAGTTATTTTACATCCTAAGTATATTTTAAAAGCCAAAATAGTTGGGGAGGTGTGGTTGTTTATTTAAACAAACATGGCGGACAGCTGTGTTCGGTTTGTGATTTCTAGTGAATGGCTTCATGTAGGTGGTTGGACCTATGCAGGTCGTCATAATAGTATTGAATTTTTTGAGTTTGTGTTTTGGACAGTGTATTAAGAATGTTTTAAGTTATTAAGAATGCAAAAAATCATGACCTATACGAGCCCGCTAGGGGAGCTTCTGCAGTGATTGGTTAATTTGGTGTACAACCACCTCTGTTTCTTTATGATCCCCCTCAGCTCTCTGATGATCCCCACTAGGGCAGCTTTTGTGAGTCTGCTGGTGGGTGGGGGAGTTTCTTCCACGTAACTCATGAACTGGGCCACGTTCTTGAGGTAGTGGAACATCGTGCTGGCTAAAATTTTCTGGGATATCAAAGAGATGACCCACCTGCGGAAGTCGGAAACAGTAGGAAATAATTAATCATACTTGCACCTATGTGATTTCTGTGCAACGGACGAATACCACTTACTCCCTGGTCTTGGCCGGGCTGTTTAAAAATTCCAACATCACCAGGTGGGTCTGGCCGACAGCCATAAGGCCTAGAAATCGTTTTATTCTGTAGACTTGGCTCTGGACGTTGTTTTTCAGCTTGGCAGCGGGGTCTGGGCCCTCCTGCTGCTTCTGGAACTCGTCCAGAAGCTCATCTACACAGATTGTGGAGGGAAGGGAACGCAAACAGTGTCAACACGTGAAAACCAGAGAAAACCACCCATTTCACAGCCACATCTGACATTAGGTCTCCGGTTTGTTGGGCTTTGGCTGAAAAACCCAACAAGGGTCTGTTGGGCTTTTTGCATTCATAGGGCAGATGTTAATGAAGCATTGAAGAGCCATGCACACACAGACTCGCACTAGTTGGGAGGATCTCTCTGCTCAAAGCAGCCTCGTAGGCCATGCAGCTGCCTACATCAGGACAACATCCGGCCGTCAGAGCGAGTGACATGATAACTCTGTGTCATAAGTAACTGGGTTGGAAGTGAATCGGCCGCCTGCGCCTCTCTGTGGTATGGGGAAGGGGGAGTCCCGCTTCCATTCAGAAGCGACCCCTTTTGAAAGCGAACCCACAAGGGGCGAAGGAGGGTCGCGCTGCCCGAGGCCGGGCAGGTGCCTCCCTCTGGCGGGTCTTGTGTTCCGCTCTGCCGAATGAGGAGAACGGAGGTCTTTCGCATCCGAAGGATCCAGGCAAGGGAGACGGGCCTCTGTACACCCAGGACACGAACCTGATCCTGTGTATGGACCTCCAGGCGTTTTCCTTTGACACAGGTCTCGAAATCGCCGCTCCTTGAAATCCCGACGGCACCCCTCTGTAAAACCTTACCCGCAGCGGGGACAGAACTAGGCAAGGGAGACTGAGGACTCGACATGCCCAGGATGATGGCCTGATCCGGTGTATGGACCTCCAGGTGTTTGCCCTTGATTTTCACCCCTCTGCAGAACCTCACCCGCAGCGGGGATCCACCAGGCAGGCGCAGAGGCAGGTTTCTGCCCAGCAAGAGGGCCTGTGCCTGGGTCCGACTTTGGCTCAGGGCACTCGACATTTCCGCTCCTCGAAAACCCGATGGCACCCCTCTGCAGAACTCACCTGCCGGAGGGAACGACCAGGCAAGGGAGACGGAGGACTCAACATACCCAGGACGAGAGACTGATCTTGGATATGGACCTCCAGGCGTTTTCCCTTGACTCTCACGGTTGGGCGGGGCCACGGTTGCCTTAAAAGCACGTCATTACAATATATTGTGCCCCAGTGTCATATATTGTGATTGGGATGGTGGGCGGGGCCACGGAGACCTCAGTGATGCTATCCCACTTGCAATATATTTTGAATCCCAATTGCAATATATTTAATTAATGTAATCGAATGCCATCCCACTTGCAATATATTTTGAATCCCAATTGCAATATATTTATTGATATCGAATGTCATCCGACTTGCAATATATTTTGAATCCCACTTCCAATATATTTAATTAA
>JAJAGP010002408.1:25471-116009 GCA_025084515.1 Ancistrus triradiatus | reverse complement strand
TCTTCACAACACATGTTTATGGACGTGCATCAT
The DNA here is from genome assembly GCA_025084515.1 of Ancistrus triradiatus. NCBI lineage: Eukaryota > Metazoa > Chordata > Actinopteri > Siluriformes > Loricariidae > Ancistrus > Ancistrus triradiatus. Next base: position 115,976 of record JAJAGP010002408.1, on the reverse strand, counting down.
GGCACAAACAAAGGAGCTTTCTGAGGACCTCAGAAAGAGTTGTTGATGCTCATCAGGCTGGAAAAGGTTACAAAACCATCTCTAAGGAGTTTGGACTCCACCAATCCACAGTCAGACAGATTGTGTACAAATGGAGGAAATTCAAGACCAATGCTACCCTCTCCAGAAGTGGTCGCCCAACAAAGATCACTCCAAGAGCAAGGCGTGTAATAGTTGGCGAGGTCACAAAGGACCCCACGGTAACTTCTAAGCAACTGAAGGCCTCTCTCACATTGGCTAAGGTTAATGTTCATCAGTCCACCATCAGAAGAACACTGAACAACAATGGTGTGCATGGCAGGGTCGCAAGGAAAAAGCCACTGCTCTCCAAAAAGAACATCGCTGTCTGCAGTTTGCTAAAGATCACGTGGACAAGCCAGAAGGAAGAATGTTTTGTGTACAGATGAGAACAAAATAGAATTATTTTAATCAGAGAAGCGCAGATGCTCAAGTTGGGCTCCCCTCAGTGTCTCATTTTCAAACTGGATACCCCTCACTTTCCATTTCTATAATTGAAATTTGTAACTGTAATTGTAATAACAGTATAATTTTTGATCATGCTACTAAACTGTACATGCATTATGTTATAATGCATTATGAGAGGAGCCCAACTTGAGCATCTGCCTCGTTACCATGCCACATCTTTAATCAGAGGTGTTGGAATAGAAGTGAAATTGACTCAGTTTTAATAGATTGCATTACTTGTGATAATCATAGGTTTGTTTAACATCAAATGCGAACATCATATACTGAACAGGCCAAACAAAGGAAATGAAAACTGTGTTACACAAAAGTCTAACTTTCCTACAACCATTTTCACAGGATGTCTCAAAAGGCTTAAAAGGAGAGTGCATGGCAGGCACAGTAAATGTGTGCACTTTTCAGAAGCTAGCAGTGGAAGGGTAGGTACTAGGTACATATCAGTGTAATTGAAGTCAAAATGATTGAATCTCACACACTCATCACTTTATCTAACCGCTCACTTGCTCCAGCTGTTACCAAAACTGACTGGGTACAGTGTGGTGATTATACGGGCTGGCTCCACACTAATTAGGCAGGGGTTCAAGATGTACGGAAATTGCATTTTAATTGTGGATACAGAATTCCTTATCCTTTCACCTTTGACAGGTATGAAACTATATTCACTTCTTATCTAAATAGCTAAACCACACCATACATACACAACCAAGTAGAATACATAATATTACTTAGTTATTGCTTTCGACAAGAACTCGAGCAACATGGTGTGGGTGGACTCCTTGAGGACGCCGAGATTAAGGTTAGCCAGGTGTCATGGTAGGCTTCAGTTTAGGAAGAATAGGTGAACCTATCTGGATTTCTTTACCTCGTAGTCTTTGTATGATGCTTTGATTTATAGATGGAAGAGATCAAGCAGAATACATCTCTGGCAGCATCCTGAGACCTCCCTAAGACTCCAAAGAGGACCAAAGAGGTTTTAAAACCAAAGAGGACCAACTTCAGTGAAGAAAACATAAATATATTTTTGTTAATGTATGTGGAAAGCATTCATTTTAAAAAGATCAAAACTGCTATAAATGTTTCAGTTAAATTATCTTTAATAAACCAGGGGCTGGATTCATGAAAACTTTTAGTTGCAAAGGTTCTTAAGACAAACATTAAGACGTTCATAAGAATTTACTGAAGTGAGAATTTAAGAAGTTCTCAAGAATCTCTTCATTGTTTTCTTTGTAGACTACGTTGCATTTTACAGCTTACAATATACCGCGCAAGACATATTTTGAATTTGTATTGACCATTATTTCCGTTATTAGTTTAATCCTCTCTGAGTATGACAAAATGGAGGAAATTTAAATCAAGTGTCAAACAAGAAATTGAGGCGATGGTGGAAGAAATAGCCAGTTTTGCCTTAAACTTTCCTTATATAGCCGTTTGAATTTTAAGGATGACATTCACTCAAGGCTTTTAAGCATTTAAACTGAAATGTAAGCCTTATTTCCAGTAACTGAATTGTTTAAATTTTTAAATTTCGATGCTTACCTTCAACTCTTATTGCCTAAGACAAGTATGAGGCTATCGTAAGGTTAAGAAAACAATTAAGAACAGAATGTGTTCAAGAATACCACTCATTCTTAGAATTGTTCTTAAGAAGAGAGTTAAGAAAAAAAAAGATAATTCTAAAGACGTCATATGAAGAATAAGAACTTTATCTCTATATATAACTATATCTCAGCATTTCAACCTTTCTTTCCACAGGTAGGATTCACTGTACCAGAATCAATTATCTGAAGAAAGAGCCAGGAAGGTATTTACTGTCTTAGAATGTGTGTAATCAGCTCTGTTTCATAAATCAATCCAAACATTTGCATCTGGAAAAAAATAAAGTATGGAAAAAAGTATTTGCCTCAGTCTAAAAACACATGGCTACCACATACCAACACAGTGCCCAGCAATGAACCCAGTCTCAAAAGGGAACCTTATTAAGAGTAACCTAAACACTAGAGGTGGGCGGATCAATCCAAATATCGATAATATCGATACCAACGCTGGTATTGATAGTGAGCAATACTCGTGTAAAAAGATCGATACTCAAGCTTTTTTCTCTCCCGCACGCACTGACTGCTGCACAGGCGGATTCATCAAAGTCTGCTCTCTGTCTGTAAGAGTGGCGCTGCGCTGGGTCACACAGCACGGAGCAGCACCCACACCCCTCTCCTCTTTTGTTGTTGCACCGTCACGTGGCTCAGCGGCACCAGCCAAACAGCCATGCAGGTAGGCTCAGCCTGGCCCGCCCACTCAGCCTCTCCTTCCTTACTTATTGTTTTTAAAGCCAGAAGTGCACTGAAGGGAAGAAATTCCTTATTCTTTGTATTATTTTCTTGTAATGTTCTACTTGAAAAAAAGAACAAGTTTGAAACTGTTCTTTTCTCACCTCTGTTCTCACCTCTACTAAACAAACCCCTATTTAATGATGCAAATTTACCATAGTTATGGTGCATGTTACTTGCATCCTTCTGCCTATCAGACACATTGTGAACCTCATCCAAACCATTTGCATTTGCATGATTTTGGCTTTAATAACAGACACTCACACGCACGCCTTAACAGATCTCATTGATATATCGATTACATAAATATATAATAAAAATATTACTCTGCATTATTAGACTCTAATACTTTATGATGGTAACGAGTGTACCTGCTTTATTAAGTTCTATGTTCCATAGCCTTTTGTTCACCCAGAACATGTTTTTCAAAAAGAAATTCTGCCACTACACATTCACTGGGCAGTGTTATAAAAAACAAGCTATCAGATGGGTTCAGATGACTGACAATATTATTGCTAATTATGTGATTTACAACCAGTTGTGCATGATCAGTGAGGTGACCATTTTCAGACAAAGAGCTCTGATGCACCCAGCATACCACATGTTCTGGCTGGACATAAAAGAAAACTTCACCATGGCACAACTGGACATTCTGGGCCAAGTGCCCATGGACTCTGACATCTCTCCGTGTTGCAAGACACATTGCTACACTCCATTCATCTCTGCCAACACAGATTCTAGGGCTGCTAAAGGACTCTGCTTTTAGGTGTCCCTGAGGGGGGGATTTACAGGAAAAAATGTAATTATCCTATAAATTAAAGGCCTGCACTATTGTGTGGTAAATGGTATTTGTTACTGAATGTATTTGTGTATGAAGGTTTATAGTATGTCATGATTGGTATCTGTGGAATCCATATTTGATGGAGACCAAGATGGTGAAACTTACAGCACTGTACAATGCTTGGACAGTAATGCACATAGCGGACACTCACTTTTGACTATATGAGACACCGTTACAGAGAGAAATGTCCCTTCCTCAAACCAGAGGTATAGTCATTCCCAACAGTATGGGGTCTTCCACTCACACACCAACCATATTGTTGCAATCAGCTAACACTCATCTAGTAGCTTTGCCATTAAACATGTTAGGGTACACCTGCAATACATCAAAGGCATCTAAACAAGCTCTGGAACTAGAGAACAAGGTAGAACGATTCAGGAAGTTACATACAGAAATTCTCCAGAGAGCGATCCAGAGGCCGAAACTCATTACCATCGTGGCACAGCATTCTTTGTTCTATGTGATTATTCATATATTTTGGCTTGCTGTATTTTGATTGCCATTACCTCTGTATTTTATACTCAATTTGTCACTGCTTGTTCCCTAATAATCTTAGTAATCCTTTTATAGCTAGGTAATGTGTAAGTAATGATAAATCTCTTGAAAGCTGTGACGTTAGACATGGCCAACCTCTGCCAGATGTAAAAGACTAGAACTTGGCAAGATTCTAGCTGGAATGTTGATTAAAAACCTCTGAACTAACTTAATGCTTATCAATATACCATACATGTTGTAACCTACCTCTGACCGACTTAAATAAGTTGTAATACTTGCATGTTAAAAGAATAACTTTGTTAGTATAATATACACTGAGTTTGCACATTGGTATGAACCTCTGAGCTAGAGAAACATAGTAATAGGAGATAATTATTAAAGTTGAACACTGGGGCTCTTTATCCCACACATCTAAAAACTACGTAGAATATGGAGTCAGATCATAAAAATAATAACATGCATCTATCCTTTGACTGCGTTCCATTTCCGTCTTTGGTCATAGAGCCGCAGAGGGCTAAAAAGAGCTCTGATACTCTTAGACACAAAAAAAACCCTTCAATTCCAATGAATGTTTGAGGAAAAAGTGGAGTCTAGAGTCTTGTAGCAGTCATACATTTAATTCCAAGGTACATCCACAAAAGTAATTAAGCAACATAGTGATTTATACAAACACCAATTCCACTCACCTACCTGCCCTAATTAACCTATAAAGCATGCAAATGAACCTACACATAACTAACCTAATAATTCAGTTGATGACCTCTACAGCATAAACTAATGATTTTATGGTAGTGCCATGTGTGGATAGGTGGAGCGACTCCAGTCCACTATACATATGGGAAAATGGCTGAAATCAACTTGAATCGAAAATGAATTCAAGTACAAAGATATTCCTTGCAATTACAGTACAAACAGTGATCAAGGCAATATGCTAATATTTCAGCATTTAAAATGTGTTCTACATAAAGAATTTAAACCTCAAGTAAACAAAAGTGGATTCAATTGTTCCCCTGCTCAAATGTAGTTGATTAGCCATGATAGGTTTGGTGTCTCTGACATTTGCTTCAAGTAAACTTGTAACCTAAACAAATAAACACTGCTATGCTGTGTTGAGTATTACTTGTGGTTAGGAAATAAGAAGGTAAATACTACTAGCTCTACTGAATTAGCTGCACTGTTTTTAGCTCTCTGTAATAGCTTAAGAGTTTTTAGCTCTTCTGAATTTGTATGAATTTTTAGCTCTGCCGTGTTAGTTCAAGAGGTTTTAGCTCTGTTGCTTCTGTTGCTGTACTTGGCTCTGCTCTGTTAGCGCAATAGTATTTAGCTCTCCTGTGTTAGCTCTGTTGTGTTAGCTCAAGAGTTTTTAGCTTTCCTGCATTAGCTCAACAGTTAATAGCTCTACTGTGTTAGCTCTGCTGTGTTAGCTCAAGCTTTTAGCTCTGCAGTTGTTTTTGTTATTTATTTTAAAAGTTTCTACAGATATCAGTGAGTCAATCAGTGTTCACACCACATTAGCACATATGCTAATACTAAACACCACTGGACTGTTTGAGGTAATATTTGCAATGGTTTAAAAAACATGTGATGCTAAATTGGCAGCCATAAGTTTTTGTAATGTGTTAGCTACATTAACCTCACACACAGTGAAAGCAAACGAACTACTGGGTAAACAATTACCTTTGGGCCAAGTGGAACATTTGATATTTTAATCAGTGTTACAGATCTGAGAGAATTTAGGCTGGTGTTTTATTTGAGTGTACTTTAGCATTTGTCCTTGGCACAGAGCTCCTCCACCTCTCTCATGAAGCGTAAACACTTCTCATCCTGCCAAGGAAGAGCCACACACTGCACTCCTACGGGCAAACCCTCACCATCCCGTATTGCCTGTAAAACACACACACACACACACACGTCAATATTCAAAGACCATACCATGGAAACACTATACTATCATCATCACCATTGTTCAAAGACCCCGCAAATCAGAAGATAATTCAAAATGCATACCATAGAATTCTGTATTAACATTAAAGATGTATCCAAATCCACATACATGCTGGCAAAAGTACAGTCACATTGTACAACCCCAAATCCAAAATGGTTGCCAAGTCAATGAAAGGTAAAAACACTGAAAGCAGTCATTTGTAAATTTACTTTCACTTTTGTCTTCTTGATTATACCACCATCGAATGCAATTCCATTTTGAGTCATACTCACAGACACATATCCTATTCTTTGTGAAAATCCTTCTAATTTCTTTTAATTGCAGGGCACTATAGATTATTTGTGTTTTAATAGAAAAGTACACCATTTTTTCAATCATTATTCTTCAGAAATGTAGAATGAAAAATGTTTTCATTGGGTAATTCAAAGTGTGGTGAAGCTAAAGTAGAGCATTTTGCTTACAATTTTAAATCTAATGTTTATGACTGCCTGCGCTTGAGAGCAGAGTCCTACGAAGGACTAGCATACCCTTGAGCTTTTAGCTCTGCTGTCTTAGCTCAAAGACCGTTGGACCTGCTGTATTTTGCTTGAGTGTTTAGTTCAGCTGTGCTGTACTTAGCTCTGCTGTGTTGGCTCTACAGTTGTTACCCTTTTAGCCATCTGCTACATTTAGCTCTAGTTTTTATCTTTTCTGTGTCGGCTCAAGAGTTCTGTTGTGGTAGCTCTGCTGTGTTAGCTCAAGAGATTTTAGCCTTTCTGCATTACCTCTGCTGTATTTAGCTTGAGCTTTTAGTTCTGCTGCCTTAGCACTGCTGGGTTCACTCAGGAGTTGTTAGCTCTGCTGTTTTAGCTCAAGAGTTTTTAAACTCTGCTGTATTAGTGACCCAACAAGTATAAGTAGGGAAAAATGTCCTACTAAATAACCAATAATATGGCTATGGTTTATATGCAAATTTTGGTTTATACTGAACTGACAATAGGCCGACCCGATACAAGTATTACTTTGGGACCTGCACTTAAACATTTGTATGTGGATGTTTTATGTAACATTTTATTGTAACGTTATGATATTTAACATGTCACATATTTACAACATTTCCCAATACCTTTGACCTCCTGGAATACGGCAATGGCAAAACCCTTTGGGTACTTTCTACAACACAGAATTAACACCTGTCAAGAAGTGTTTCCAGTAGTTGCCACAATAGCCAATAAAACTTAGCCCAACATTACCTTTGACGAACAGCTTGTCCCCAGGGTCGCAAGTTTCCTCTGTAGCCACGCAGCTGATCTTCATCATCAGCCGTGACCTTGGTAACAGGAACGGTCCCCGCAGGGAAGTTCAGCACGTTAAACAGTCCTGTGTAACTCAGAGCACCTATAACAACAACAATGGACGTTCATTCAGGAACAGTGAAGATGTGGAATAGGTTATAGTGCAATGTGCTAAAGTGCACAACAATCTTCTTAACATTACACTTGTCATTTTGTCATCTGTTTGATTGTTGTCCCCAACTTTATGGAATTGTGGATATGAGTTCAGCATGACTATACATAAAACAGACTGAGTAATTATTTCTTAATAATAGTTAGTACAGTAATATGCTATTTGGTCACAGTCTATCAATTTCTTACTTTATTTTGGTGCTGGATACAGGGTTTAATCTTCAAATATTAGTGTCCTTAAAAGTCATTTTGATTCTGAAGCCCCATGTTCGTTAACCAACTAAGATACAGCTCATGACAAGAAACCTATACACAAATAACAATGCATGAGTATAAGCCCCCCACAATCAATGAGAAGAAGGTACGGTACAGTTGAGTTTTGCAGCGTAGGTGAAGTTGTAGGCTGGTCCCAACATGGGGTAGAGCAGCACATCCAGGTCCAGCTTCCTCCACTCACTCACCATCTCAGTTACATAATCCTACGCACAGACACCAAAAGAATATTCTCATAATATCCTTATTTAGAAAAGTACAAACACTTCAATGCCTAACAAAAGCAAATCAAATTCACATGCATACCTCCACATCTTTTTGTTGCTTCCATAGTTCTGCGGGAGATCTGCAACACAAACGGCACGATAGTGAACCTACAGTAACTAGAAAATGCTGCGTTTTGTTTAGCATATTTATGAGGAGCTTTCATTCAGCATTCATTACTTTCTCAATATTTCAGATCACTTGAAAGTGCGGTTTGCCAAGTTTATGCAGTGCTAAGTGTAATCAGTGTCCTGTTAGTTATACAATGTCTTCCTTAGTGAGGGAATACTTTCATTTTTTAAAAAGTTTTGTATTGTTTTAACTTAATTTTTTGCCTACAAATTGTCTATATACGCCTTAGTCATTAGCATGTTAAACTATTAAATCACATCACATTACCACAACAAAAGTCATGCTTTGGTTCTGGGTTCGTTTTTGATATAGTATAGTGTTTAAAGATAGTGTTTTTCCAAGACCAAAATAAAACAATAAGTAATTTATGAAATGACATGACATGACAAGATGAAATGACATTTATGTCAATGTAGAAAATCAGATTTGAAATAATGACAGAAGCAGTCAGGTGGACAAAAGTTTTTTCCAGTTTTCATGTACCTGCTGAGCAAATTAGTTTAAGTTACAAAATAGAAGAGATTTTATGTCTAGAGTCGAGTGTGTATTCTTGAGTAGTCTCATTACTAATTAGCAACATTGTTCTGTACATAAATAACCACCTACATGTAATAAATGCTGGGTTTAAGAAAAGAGTGAAACAAACTTGAATTTGACAAAACTAATTTTCTTCGGTTCTTGACATGCCTTCTGGAATGAATTAATGATGAGAACTGAGGTACCACTGTATACGTTTTAATAATTCGAATGATTAAAATACATTTAATACAGTTAGTGCAGTTGTAGTGTGATCAAGTGTTATTTTTCAAGCCTGTTCTAATTCATAATTTAATTGTAAATTATGGTGGAAAATAAGTATTTGGTCAATAACAAAAGTTCAACTCAATACTTTGTAACATAACCTTTGTTGGCAATGACAGAGGTCAAACGTTTCCTGTGTAAGTCTTCACCAGGTTGGCACACCGGTAACTGGTATTTTGGCCCATTCCTCCATTTGCAGATCTCCTCTAGAGCAAGTGATGTTTTTTGGGGCTGTCGCTGGGCAACATGGACTTAACTCCCTACACAAATTTTTCTATGGGTTGAGGGTCTGGGAGACTGGCTAGGCCCACTCCAGGATCTTGAAATGCTTTTTTGCAGGGTCACTCTTTCCCTTGCCCGAGCGGTGTGTTTTGGGATCATTTGTCATGCTGGAATTACCCAGCCACGTTCCATCTTCAATGCTCTCACTGATGGAAGGAGGTTTTGGGCTTAAAATCTCACGATAAATGGCCCCGTTCATTCTTCCCTTACCACGGATCAGTCGTCCTGTCCACTCTGCAGAAAAACAGCCCCAAGCATGATGCTTCCAACCCCCATGCTCACAGAGTAGGTATGGTGTTCTTGGATGCAACACTCGCATTCTTATCCTCCAAACCACGACGAGTTAGTGTGTTACTGATGGTAGCTTTGTAAATTGGTCCCAGCTCTCTGCAAAGTCATTCATCAGGTCCCTTCAGTAGTTGCCATCCTTCCTCCTTTCTTGTTGGTTAATTAGCCGCTATTCCTCGTACCCCCTCCTTCGTTCCCATTCACCGGCCACATTCCTTCTCTGCCTATTATCTTGTCTCACGATTTCCCTTCTCTTCCCTTTTCACATTCACCTGCATTAACCTCTTCCTACCACCCCCTACTTCCCTTCCCCTCCCCCCTTTTACAACCCCTTCTTCCTACCTGCTTTCTCCTACTCCCTCGTTTCCTCCCCCTTCTTTCGTCTTCCGCCTTATCCTCTCCTTTATATCCTTACTCCACATTCCTCTCTATTGATTTCCCTTCATTTATTTCCTCTCTCTTCGCCTCCATACTTTCATCCACTTCTACCCCTCTCCCTGTTCCGTCTTCGCTTTTCAGTTCCTGCCTCTTTTTCACTCTTTCTTCACTCTTTCTCACCACCTCTCTAGAGTTTATACCTTCCCCCTCTCCTTACTCCTCTCTCCGATGCTCTTTCCTCACAACGTCTGGTTTGCTTCGTTTTATCTTTTCCTCTCCCTTTATCTTCCTCCCCTCCTATGTCTTTCGTTTTTGAACCCCTTCCCCTATGGAATCCACCTCACCCTACTTTTCGATTTCTCTCATCTCTTTCCTCTTCGTCTCATTCTTTCTACTTCCTTTTTCTTTATCCTCCCACCCCTCACCAAAAACAACTTTCTCATTCCACCACCCCCTCACCCCCCTCGCGATCCCCTCTAGCTACACCCCATGCCGCTTGCCTCCTTACCCCTTCTCCCATCCACATTCCTCCCCTCTTCCCCCTTATTCCTACTGCTTACCTTTTCTCCTACGTCTTCCCTCCCCATCAAGCTCACGCCACCTCCCGATTCTTTCCTCTCTCCGGCCGCTCAGCCACAGGACTCCGCCCCTTCTTCCTGGCTTTTCCCCTACCCTGTATTACTATATCTTCCCCCACCCCTCATCCTCTTCCGTTTACTATCAATTTTAACCCCCCTATCCCCCTCTTGCTCACTTTCTATCCCTACCAACCTGGGATTTGTGCACAGTTCTCATGATCATTTTGACCCCACGGGATTGAGATCTTGCGTGGAGCCCAGATCGAGGGAAGATTATCAATAGTCTTGTATGTCTTCCATTTTCTTACAATTGCTCCCACAGTTGATTTATTCACACCAACCTGCTTGCCTGTTGTAGATTCACTCTTTCCAGCCTGCTGCAGGTCTACAATTTTCTTCCTGGTGTCCTTCGACAGCTCTTTGGTCTTGGCCATGGTTGAGTTTGGAGTCTGACTGTTTGAGGCTGTGGACAGGTGTCTTCTATACAGATAACGAGGTCAAACAGGTGCCATTAATACAGGTAACGAGTGGAGAACAGAAGAGCTTCTTAAAGAAGTTAGGGGTCTGTGAGAGCCAGAAATCTTGCTTGTTTGTGGGTGACCAAATACTTATTTTCCACCATGATTTACAATTAAATTCTTGAAAAATCCTACAATTTTTTTTTTCTCATTTTGTCTCTCATAGTTGAAGTGTGCCTATGATGAAAATTACAGACCTTTCTAAGTAGGAGAACTTGCACAATCAGTGGCTAACTAAATACTTTTTTGCCCCACTGTATGTCATTTAGCAGACACCCTTATCCAGAGCGACTTACAACTGATACAATCTCACAATCCAAGCAATTAAGGTTAAGTACCTTGCTATAGTCCAGCACCTTAACCACTAGGATACCACTGTGAGACAAACTCACTGAGTTCGTTTAGAAACATATCACAGTGTTAAAAATGTGAACTGGACAGCCATGTCCTTGTGGCACAGGTTACACTTTGACTTACCCCACACCACACAATGCTCGTACCATTAAGGCCATGCGTGGATACTGAGAAGGAGAATAAATACACAGTCAATACTCTAAATGACTCCTAATTAAAGAAGGATCTCATGTTCTTTCTCATCTAAAATAATAATAATAGCTAATAATATTATCTAAAATAATAATAATAACAGTTAACAACATGAATAGACTTACAATGGGTGTCAGTAGAAGTGAGATGAACTTCTTCACAAAGCAAGGGGTATTACAAATTAAGTTCTGATGCTGTAGACAAGGATCGATGGGCCCACCCTTACTGAAAACACACGCATTAGAGGATTAGACAGGTCCTGCTGATGGCCATCATTAGATATGAAACACTACCGGAGGTCGAAAGGTCTGACTCACAAGTGTGACATTAAGGTAATGCCACCATCTGCAATGTTTCCCCTAATGAAGAACTCATTCATGGCTACAAGTACCCGGGGAGGTTTGAATGGAATAAGCTAGAACAGAAGACAAGACTTTTGAATGATCTTTTTCCAAAAATCCAATGAATTATCAACAGAGCTCTGGAGACTATGTTAATATTCACCATTTCTAGGACGAGTTAAATTCCATTGTATTGTTATTGTTTTTTTAAATGAAGGCTGATCAATTTTGCACTCTATCTCTGTAACTAACATTGAAACATAAATGTTTGTGCCCTGGTACCGTGTGGCCTGCTTTTTCTAGACGTTCCTTGGTTTCTCGTAGAGCGCGGATCATGCTCGGAGAGGCCTGCATGTACCCGTCATTCTCACAATAACCGATCCTCAGACGCTCTGTGCTCTCATACACCTGTTAAAGAGAAAAAGGGACTGAGACCATGTTCACACTGAGACAGAGACGTTTCAAAATAGTTTATTACAAAAGCTTTTCTAGCCTCGCCAAAATGCATAAATGGCAATATTGACCATACTTTTTCTTCCTTGAGCCTATAGGTTTATACCATTTCCAGAAGAATGACATTAGAGGTCATTAGAGAGCCACTGTTGGAGGTGATTTCACTTACTACTATTAATCTCATTACAATTTATCAAGACTGCTTTATCGCACTGATGTAGAACAGCTTTTAACTCTTAAACGACAAACGACTTTTATCCCCACTTTAAGTGGTCAGGGTCCTACGCAAAGATCGCAGGAATAAGGGTGAGCTGGATGGGACAAACTTGATGCTAACATCACATTGGATGGCTTCCAAATTCTGCATGCAGACAGGACGAAGGACAGAGGTAAGAGGAAAGGAGGGGGACTGGCTGTGTTTAAAAATGATAGATGGTGTAACGCAGGTCACATCACTATTAAAAAAAAAATCTGCAGTACAGACATGGAACTGTTAGATGTTAGCATGAGACTATATTATTTACCAAGGGAATTCTCGCATGTTATTGCGATAACTGTGCAACAAACAGCTTGGTAATCAGCGCGAATGAGTCTGGGTTGCCAGATCCTCACAAAGTGTCAGTGTCAGGAGCTGGTCGTATGAGGCTTACGAGGCTCTCAATGACTGTTTCGACATGACTGATTGGGAGGTTCTTTGCGAGTCACACAATAAGGATGTAGATGGCCTTACACACTGTATCCACAAATACAGTATGGTGTTTCTCCAATAACAAGCCCTGGGTTACTCCAGATCTGAAGGTTCTTCTGAATGAGAAGAGGGCCTTCAGGTCAGGAAAGAAAGATGAGATAAGGAGAGTACAACAGGAGCTGGGGAGAAAGATCAGGGAGGGCAAGGCTTGCTACAGAAATAGGATACAGGATCAGCTGCAGAACAGCAACGTCAGTGGAGTCTGGAGGGGCCTGAAAGCAATCTCAGGATTTAAGGAATCCAATAGGAAGTCTCATGGAGTCCTTCAGTGGGCAAATGACCTTAATATCTTCTTCAACAGATTTGATCAGGTGTCTGCCTACTCCCCAGACCAGCTCACACCGTCACTTCCACCCCCTTCGGCTGCTCCTTCTGTGTGCACCCCCTGGTCATCAACACCTTGCTCCCAACCTCTTTGTTCACCCTCACAGCACCACACACCCATCACAGTTCAATGTTTTGCACCTCAGCAGTCCACACCCAGCCCTCCAGATCTCCTTTGTCCTTCAGCAAAGAACAAGTGAGAAGGAAATTGAGGAAGATGAAATTGAGGAAAGCAGCAGGTCGGACGGCATTAACCCTGGGCTTCTGAGGCATTGTGCAGACCAGCTGTGTGGGATAGTCCAGTACATATTCAACCTTAGCCTGAAACAGGAGAGAGTGCCAGTCCTCTGCAAGACATGGGGTGTGGTTCCAATTCCAAAGACTGCACACTCCATTGATTTAAATGTCTACAGGACAGTGGCACTGACCTCTCACCTTATGAAGGCCATGGAAAGGCTTGTTCTGGCCCATCTTCGCCCACTGGTCAAACCAGCAATGGGTTCACTGCAGTTTGCCTATCAGCCAGGCATCAGGGTTGATGATGCACTCATCTACTATACCTCCTTCACAGATCCCTCTACCACCTGGACACGGCAGGAAGCACTGTGAGGATCATGTTCTTTGATCTTTCAAGTGCTTTCAACACCATTCCGCCCACACTCCTGAGGAGCAAGATGGAGGGTGCAGGTGTGGATCACCATATCACTACATGGACACTGGACTACCTCACTAACAGACCACAGTACGTGTGTCTTAAGGACTGTAAGTCGGACACAATCCTGTGGGGCTCCACAGGGGACAGTCCTGACCCCATTCCTTTTCATCCTCAATACTGCTGACTTCACACAACACAACGACCTGCCACCTACAGAAGTTCTCCGATGACTCCGCTATTGTTGGATACATTTTGGATGATGATGATAGCGAGTGTAGGGAACTAACTAGGAACTTTTTGGACTGCCTCCAGATCAACATGGGTAAAACCAAAGAGTTGGTGTTGGATTATCGCAGGACTAAGTCCACCCCACATAAACCGGTGAATATCCAGGGAATTTAGATTAAAAGTACTTATAAGTACCTGGTTGTTCATCTGAACAATAATCTGGACTGGAATGACAAGACACAAGCACTGTACAAGAAAGGCCAGAGCAGACTGCATCGGAATACAGGGCACACTCCTAGAAACATTCTACCATACTGTGGTAGCATCTGCCATTTTTTATGGAGTTGTCTGCTTGGGAAGCAGTATCTCGACAGCAGACAGGAAAAAGCTGGATAAGCTGATCAAGAAGGCTAGCTCTGTCCTGGGCTGTGCACTTGATCCAGTGGAGGTGGTTGGGGAGAGGAGGATGATGATCAAGCTGTCATCCATAATGGATAACCTCTCCCACCCACTGCAGGAGACGGCAGCACTGGGCAGCACCTTCAGCGACAGATTATTTCACCTGCGGTGCTCAAAGGAGAGATACTGCAGCTCCTTCCTTCCTACTGCTGTCAGGCTGTACAATCTACATCTTACCCAGTAGAGCACGCGTACTATGGCAAGGCAAAACAAACAAGCTGGAGTCACTGCTACTACCAAAACACTGTAGTAATATGCAATTATGTGTCATATTGTATTGCAACACAAGTCTTATACCTCATCAGTACATACCTTTCATGCTGACAACGTGCATTATGTGGTTAACATCCATCAGATCTACATCCGTTCGCTTTAAACAACTGAGGTCTTAATATTTATAATACATTCTAATAAAATCTGTCTGTTTTCAGTCAAAGAAATAACAAAGATATATTACCAATAACAGAGTCATTAATGATAGTCATGTGCTCTACCTGCTGGTTGAATGGTATTGGAGGAACTTTAGGATCCAGAGCGAACATGTCCTCACTCAGTAGCGCTCTCATAAACATGGCCAGACTTTCCACGTCTCGTGCAATTGGACCCAAAGACGACAACACTGGAATCAAGCACATTTATACCAGAGACGTTGTATTTTCCATTGCTTGTCAGTTTGGGCAGAAAGTAATAGGAGTGTGTCTTTTTTTGGATTTGTGTTTTACCTGACTTTACACCTTTAACGCACGAGCGGAATCCTTCCATGCTACATGAAAAGAAGACATCAAATAAAGATCAATCCATAAATCAGTTTAATTTAACCTTTACCTATTGGACATGTCTAACATAGACATAGACTACACAGCTTATATACAGTACTGTGCAAATAAAAAAAAAGTCACTACCTGGATTTAACTAAGCAAATAGGCAAGAGCCTCCCATCAGATAATTCCTGCATTGGTGATTATGTTTCAGCTGGCAACAAGTTATTTAACCCTAACTGATGCAGTGAGTATCTTCTCATTTGTTAAACAACCATGTCGAAAGACACATCCTGTGGTCATGGAAACGATGTTAATCTGTTTCAGAAGGATGAAATTATTGGCATGCATCAAGCAGAGAAAAGATCCAAGGAGATTCCTGAAACTACTAAAATCGGGTTAAGAACTGTCCAACGTATTATTAAAAAGTGGAAGGACGATGGGGGAAACATCATCTTCAAGGAAAGAATGTGGTCGGAAAAAAAATCTTGAATGATCGTGATCAGTGATCACTTAAACGTTTGGTGAAATCAAATCCTGGAAAAACAACAGTAGAACTCAGGGATATGTTTAATAGTGAAAGTAAGAGCATTTCCACATGCACAATGAGAAGGGAACACAAGGGATTGGGACTTCAGCTGTGCAGCCTTAAGAAAACCACTAGTCAGTGAGGCTACCAGCAAAAAATGCTTCAATTTGCTAGGGAGCGTAGCAATTGGAGCAATGGAAGAAGGTCATGTGGTCTGATGAGACCAGATTTACCAGGTTCCAGAATGATGGGTGCATCAGGGTAAGAAGAGAGGCGGCTGAAGTGATGCACCCATCATGCCTAGTGCCTACCGTACAAGCCTGTGGGGGCAGTGCTATGATCTGGGGTTGCTGCAGTTGGTCAGGTCTAGGTTCAGCAACGTTATGTCCTCAAAGAATGAGGTCAGCTGATTACCTGAATATACTGAATGACCAGGTTATTCCATCAATGGATTTTTCTTCCCTGATGGCATGGGTATATACCAAGATGATGTCAGGATTCATCAGGCTCAAATTGTGAAAGAGTGGTTCAGGGATCATGAGCCATCATTTTCACACATGGATTGGCCACCACGGAGTCCAGACCTGAACTCCATTGAGAATCTTTGGGATGTGCTGGAGAAGACTTTGCTCAGTGGTCCAAATCTCCCATCATCAATACAAGATCTTGAGAAAAATTAATGCAACTCTGGACAGAAATAAATGTTGTGACATTGCAGAAGCTGGTGGAAATGATGCCACAGCGGATGTGTGGCGTAAGCAAAGCTAAAAGGCGGTCCAATAGTCCAACGAATTATTAGTGTATGTGAGAACTTTTTTTTGGCCAAGCAGTGTATTTTAGGGCATGTGTGGAAAAAAAATGCTGCAAAGTAAGAATACTTTCTTACAGTAGAGAAAAAATAGAAAAATATAATTGATGGTTTCTTTTGTCAGTTAACAAAATGCAAAGTAAATCAACAAAAAAGAAATCTATATCAAATCAATATTTGGTGTGACTGCCCATTGCGTTTAAAACAACATCAATTCTTCTATTTATTTATATATATATAAAACTATTTTATATAATTATATTAGGGAATGTATTTAGAAATCAAATACCTTAACCGACTGCTTGTGGGTTTGAGGCCACACATGCCACAGAATGCTGCTGGGATGCGAATACTTCCCCCAATGTCAGTTCCCACACCCAGAATGGATCCACCTCCTCCCACCAGAGCACCCTCACCTCCAGAGGAACCGCCACAGGTCTTCTGAAGGTTGCACGGGTTGGAAGTCCTCCCATAGATAGGGTTACTACATTCATAGCTACAATCCATACAAAGAACAAGGCTCGATTCATACAGCTGCATTACACCAGGCAAGCAATTTTTAGAACTTTACACGTGTATGTTGTATGTATGTTGAGTAATGCACATGCATATACTCTATGAATAGCTAATGCCACTAAGAGGACATGATGCTTAAAACTTCATAACACACTAACAAGCATGGACGCAATTTTGAGAAAGCAATGTTTTCTATATGTGCAATAAACGCTATGACCATGGACTGAATTGGCAAAGACGCCTCCTGAGATGAAAACGATCAAAAAGCCAGCAGCAATGCAAAGCATCAAGCCGAGCTTTAACGAGCATTAAACAAGCACACTGAAGTCATTAAGATAGGTACTGTATCTTGAAAGCTCTCCAATTGTAAACAATTAAAAATTTGTCCTTAATTATTAAGGAAGTAGGAAGTGTGTACTAATTATTTCACAACTAGTTTCTGAATGTTGGTTTACTTTTGGGAGATTACAATGACTACATTGTGCTTTCTTTTCCATTGGAGATTATTTGCGAGTCTGTAGAAGTTGGTAATGAACACAACAATTGTTATACATGCCATGACAAAAGAAAGGGTGTACTTGGAACAAAAAAGGGTACTTTTCCCATGACTGTATTTGTATAGTTAATTGGATTGTGCCTTGTAGGGTTGAATTAGTTGTGAGTCGCTCCATAAGACAGCATCTGTTAAAAGCTTTACATGTAAGTGTGTTTCTGGATCAGTGTGTGTTATGGTGTACAGAAGATGTTTCTCACATGAGGAGGCCCTGTGGGACATTGGTTTTAACAAAGGGGATTGCACCCTGTTTCTTCAGCGCTTTCACCACCACACTGTCCATATACGCAGGGGCGTCCAGCTTAGTTATCACACCACAGGTAGAGTTGTATCCCTACACACACAAAAAACAGCTAAACACATACACATATCACACTTAAATATATGACATTATAAGATGACCCCCTAGCCCTGCATCTGCAACCAGTAGACAGAAATGCCATGGACTTGTGTTTTATCCAAGAAACGGTTACAGGTTCACCCTATGCTAAGCAGAAACAATAAGAACTTTTGGGATAAGCTGTATTCTTCAGAAGTGTTCACCCATTCTGGGATTGTGGTAGCCTGGTCGTTAAGGTACTGGACTATGAACCAGAAGGTCCAGGGTTCAAATCCCACATCTGCCAAGCTGCCACTGTTGGGTCCTTGAGCAAGACCCTTAACCCACAATTGCTTGGATTGTAAGACTGTATCAATTGTAAGTCGCTCTGGATAAGGGCGTCTGCTAAATGCTGTAAATGTCAAACTTTCTCTTTGTAAGATTTGGCTATGTTCTTGCTGATCATTTTCTGTGGGCCAATCTCCCAAAAGAACTTTAAGTAACTCTGCTAAAATTATAATGGTTTGCACATCCCTCTTAGTTGGACAACTGGTGGACAATAAATGGAAAGATACATTTCTGGTGGATTTAGGACCTTCTGCACTGTGTAGTTGCCCAGACAAAACATGAAAGATCTTTGGTTCATACTGTCTGCAATTAAATAAATGATAAAGTAAATGTAAGAAAAATGATTTGGGGTTGTACAATTGAGCTGAACAGGTAAACATTAACGGTCTTGCTCAAAGCGTGTACAGGGCAAAGGTGAGATATGAACCAACAGCTTAAGCACCGAGCCACCACTGCCTCCTGCACCTTGTTATCTACAACAATTTTATTAATGGTGTATAATCTACAGCTCTGCTACATATTACTGCATTACAACATACCTGAATTGCAGCTAGTTCACAGTTCAGAGACCTTGACTGAGAATAACGATTAAAACTGACGTCACAGTGATTTGATAATGCTGATAGAAGACAGCAAAAAAGAAAATCGGTCTGTAGAACCGACTATCTGCAAAATGTAGAACTGTGGAGCAGTACATCGCAGTTCTCAAATCATGGCTAATGCAAATAATTTGCTACAAACCTTCTTGATAGCAGATGAAACTTTCCAGTATTGGGCGGCACGGTGGACCAGTGGTTAGCACTGTCGCCTCACAGCTCAGACATCCCCGGTCTGATCTCAACCCCGGGCTCCGCCACTGTGGAGTTTGCATGTTCTCCCCAAGTTCGTGTGGGTTTTCTCCGAGTACTCCGGTTTCCTCCCACATTCCAAACGTGTGTTAGGTTAATTGGTATTTCTAAATTGCTCCTTAGTGCGTGAATGGGTGTGCCCTACGATGGATTACTGCCCCGTGTCGCTGGCTAAGCCCTGGCTCTCCAAAGTCAACACCATCTGCCATCTGCAAAGTCAACACTCAACATTCCAGCATTCAGGGTGTACTGTATTTTACAGCTTGATGAGGTTGCTGATATTACCACAAATATCTGGGTAAACTTGTTTTTTTTTTTTTTTTACAGTTGTCCTTTTCCTGAATGCCTTACTGTCCTGGTACATTCCTGGACAACAACAAAAAAAACCTACAACAGCAAAATATTAAGCTTTTAATGGTGTCAAAATAAAATAATTGTTTAGGAAATGAGCATGATTTTACATAAATGTTATTTATTTATTTACTTATTTATATAACACCATGTTTAACCTTTATCAGTTTTTTTTCATGGCAGGATAGATTTAGTTCTTTTACATTTTTCTTTATCGGTTGATTCTTTAAATCCAGCAATCCACACAACTCTTTTGAACTACTCTGATTCAAACTTTCCATGTTTTTCCAGACGTGTTTCCTAGACAGACTTTCTAACTCATCTAGACACAAAACCTGCATTAGACAATGTTCTTGTTATTGTTCTTCTCGAAAGGGTCTTGTTTTCTGAGATCTTGAATTCTGCTGACAGTTTTTGAAGGCTTTTGTTCTGTCTTTGAGAACTGTAAATTACAGCAGGTGGTCATATCTAATTGTACAGGCTTTGGACCTTCTATAGCCTTTCTTTCTGGCTGCATCAGTGGCATGGTGGCTCGGTGGGTAGCACCGCCGCCTCACAGCAAGAAGGTCCTATGTTCAAGCACAGGGTGGAGCAGTCCTTCCTGTATGGAGCCTGCTTGTCCTCTGCATGGGTTTACTCTGGGTACTCTGGTCTCCTCCCACAGTCCAAAGACATGTGTGTGAGACAGCTCTACTATGTTTACTCTGTACTAATCAGCCTCTCGCCACAAGCACTACAAAGAAATCTGGATTTCTGTTATCTTTAATAACTTGGAAACCTGATAACCATATAGCTGTTGCACCTTTGCTCACCTTTAGTTGCTTTGTTCTTTACTACTATAGGAACGATCGTACAGCAAGTGCCTTGTCATGTCTATCTGCCCCTTTTCCAACACTTACATAAGCCAAATGCATTCTCTAATCAAATGCTTTGGTGAAATGAAACAGACTACAATGACCACGTATGTTTAGAGAAAAAAAGCTTAAGTGTTTCAAGGAAAAACAACAACTATTATACATTGGAGTGGATCTACAACTGTTTAGTGTTGGTGAAGCAAATGGTACAAAATTTGTGCACAAAAGGTGATGCAGTGGTCTAATTCACCTAATCCATCATCACAGACACTGGAAACCCCGTGGTGTCTTCCAGCTGGGTCAGGTATCACATATAGATATGATTGAGGATCACCTCCCAGCACTGCAATAGCAACCCCCAACAGTTTTTTGATGTACTGGTATGATTTAGGTCCTGTTACTATATACTGATTGACAGGATCTTAAAAGCGTATGTTTTATTTCAGTAAGTAAACAGTAATGGTGCATTAACGTTAGAAGAAATGTCATAGTTTGTTCTCTGCAGAGCTTGCATTAACTTCATGCAGTTTGAAGAAGTGCCCAAACTTTTGCACAAGACTGTTTCTTAGAGTTTAGAGCAGAGCCTACTGCCTAAATAAGTTGCTGCGTGGGTGCAGTTTGAATGGATTACAATGTCCGTTGCATAGGAGGAAAATACCTGACATTTTAGCTACCAATTCTATCAATCTGTTAATACATAGTTAAAACAGTTTGTTTATTTGGTTTTATTTAACGTCACTATCAACATCAGTGGCCATTTCAGCGACACACACAAGGTTACCTCAAGACTAGTCATATATATACACACTCTAGTCAATGCCAATTTAGCGTAATCAGTTAACCTAACGTGTATGTGTTTGGACTGTGGAAGGAAACCAGAGTACCCGGAGTAAACCCACGTGAACATGAGGAAGGACATGCATACTCCACACAGAAAGGACCCAGGTAGATTGAACCCAGGACCTTCTTGTTGTTAGGAAGCGGTGCTATCCACTGAGCAACTGTACCACCCTGTTAAAACACAGTAGTGGCTGTTACTTTAGTTTTGTAGTAATCTTATCGTGCTGATACCACTACATCTACAGTGGTGCTTGAAAGTTTGTGAACCCTTTAGAATTTTCTCTCTCTCTGCATAAATATGACCTAAAACATCATCAGATTTTCACACAAGTCCTAAAAGTAGACCCGGTTAAACAAATGAGACAAAAATATTATACTTGGTGATTTATGTTATGTGTTTATGTTATGTTATGTTAGGTGATTAATATTACACATTAGTGAGTGGCAAAAGTATGTGAACCTTTGCTTTCAGTATCTGGTGTGACCCCCCCTGTGCAACAATAACTGCAACTAAATGTTTCCCGTAGCTGTTGATCAGTCCTGCACACCGGCTTGAGAAATTTTAGCCCATTCCTCCGTACAGAACAGCTTCAGCTCTGGGATGTTTGGGGGTTTCCTCACATTAACTGATCGCTTCAGGTCCTTTCACAACATTTCCATTGGATTAAGGACAGGACTTTGACTTGGCCATTCCAAAACATGAACTTTATTCTTCTTTATCAATTCTTTGGTAGAACGACTTGTGTGCTTAGGGTCGTTGTCTTGCTGCATGACCCACCTTCTCTTGAGATTCAGTTCATGGGTAGATGTCCTGACATTTTCCTTTAGAATTCTCTGATATAATTCAGAATTCATTGTTCCATCAATGATGGCAAGCCGTCCTGGCCCAGATACAGCAAAACAGACCCAAACCATGATACTACCACCACCATGTTGGGATAAGGTTCTTATGCTGGAATGCAGTGTTTTCCTTTCTCCAAACATAACGCTTTTCTTTTAAACCAAAAAAAGTTCTACTTTGGTCTCATCCGTCCACAAAACATTCTTCCAATAGCCTTCTGACTTGTCCACGTGATTTAGCACGTTATGATCTTTAGCAAACTGCAGATGAGCAAAAATGTTCTTTTTGGAGGGCAGTGGCTTTCTTCTTGCAACCCTGCCATGCACACCATTGTTGTTCCATGTTCTTCTGATGGTGGATTCATGAACATTAGCCAATATGAGAAAGGCCTTCAGTTGCTTGGAGGTTACCCTGGGGTACTTTGTGACCTCGCCAACTATTACACGCCTTGCTCTTGGAGTGATCTTTGTTGGTCGACCACTCCTGGGGAGGGTAACAATGCTCTTGAATTTCCTCCATTTGTACACAATCTCTCTGACTGTGGATTGGAGTACAAACTCTTTAGAGATGGTTTTATAACCTTTTCCAGCATCATGAGCATCAACAACTCTTTCTGAGGTCCTCAGAAATTTCCTTTGTTCATGCCATGATGTGTTGTGAAGAGCAGACTTTGATAGATCCCTGTTCTTTAAATAAAACAGGGTGCCCACTCACCCCTGATTGTCATCCCATTGATTGAAAACAACTGACTAATTTCACCTTCAAATTAACTGCTAATCCTAGAGTTTCACATACTTTTGCCACTCACTAATATGTAATATTGGATCATTTTCCTCAATAAATAAATGACCAAGTATAATATTTTCATCTCATTTGTTTAACTGGGTTCTCTTTATTTACTTTTAGGACTTGTGTGAAAATATGGTGATGTTTTAGATCATATTTATGGAGAAATATAGAACATTCTAAAGGCTTCACAAACTTAAGCACCACTGCATGTATAGCAGCTGTTATGTTTTAATTAATGTTTACAAATTGTGTAAGGTTTAAATATTTACTTACCTGACGTGCCGGTAGCAGCGTCGTTCCAGTCCAAGCGTTTTTGTCTTCCGAGGTTTTGGGCGATTGGCCAAACCTTGTCGTGCAATACACCTAATGGACTGTGTGTGGACTTGGTGTAAACTTTTTGAAATGACACTTTTAGATGAATCTGGGAACTGACTCACTTTAGACCCAGACATGTTTTTTTCAGCTGTTGCCGATGCCCCTACCGATTAGGGCTTGTGAAATAGGCTACTGATTACTTAAATATCATTTTGCCACCCCAAAAGCTTGTTCAGGCTTGCTTAAGTCTTATTTTCTAAAAACATGCTGTGTATTTCAGTGAAGCTATACAGAAAAACTGGCCAAATAAAAATGTATGCCACAGACCAATGTGGAGCCGACGTTGGGTTAACGTTGGCATTTTTTTATGCTGACCTCCATCCCTTAACAACCATTATCCAGTGTTCTGAATATGCAGCCGAACACAGACCAATGTTTCTCTGATGGCGCAATTCGGCGTGCGACAGTGACGACGTTGGGTCAACGTACTATTGCTATCTGGGACGTGGACATTGGGAGGACATGCAGACTCCACACAGAAAGGACCCAGACCACCCCACCTGGGGATTGAACCTAGGACCTTCTTCTGTGAGATGAAGTGCTACCCACTGTGGCCTACCCACTGAGCCGTAAAACTAATTCTTATTATACCCATTGGCAACCAGTAGAAGTGCAGGTTGTTACTTAAAGGTAGGACTGCTAGGGTGCAATCATTAAGGTACTGGACTGCCAATGTAACCACAATGGCTTGGATTATACCCTGTAAGACTGTACGAGTAGTAAGAGTATGTACATACATGTAATGCACGCATTACAAAAATAAATAAAAAGGGACCATACAAACAGGGACCAGAGACTCCTCAAATGCAAATGAGAGTATGAAAAAGCTTTGATTTAAATGTTAAATACAGGAATATCGTTCATACATTAGCTCATATAAGATCAACAGCACTTTCTTTTTGGTTCCCTCTCTCAGTACCTTATAATCGATGTTCTCCTTGATGCTGATAGGAATCCCATAGAGAAGGCCATCTTTGTAGGACTCAATGTCCTCCAGCTGTTGCAGGCTCTCACTGATGAAAGCAGTGTTACAGTTCAGCTTCCTGTTCACCTCCAGAGCCTAAACATCCAAACACAAGCCAAATTAATCATGCAAGTCTTTGTATTACATTACATTAACGTCTGGCTGCTATGAAAATCGAGGGGCAGAAAGTGTCGCAGCATCAATAGCAGGGTCCCGTCCTGCCAATTTTGTACATATTTATTTACAAGTGTTTTCACTTCTATGCACAGTGACATGATTTAAACATTTGTTTGAAACAATAAGCTCCAAACAAGATATGTCCTTGTGGCCATGATGCACTAAAACAATGGAATAACGCTGGTGGATTTATATGTCAGTTAAATCTATTGGAGTGGAAATAGGTGTTTTATCAAATGCTATGATGACAGTGCGTTGACCCTATTTAAATCAAAGTTACTTTAAACATGGTCGCATAAAGAAAATACAGAAACCAAGATTTTATTTCTCTCGTTTTTCTGACTGAGAAAGAGTGTACAGCTAACAAAGTCTGCACCAGCTCTTCATCTCAGCAATAGCTTGAGCATTTTCCAAAACAACAGCTGAAATGGACTGATTTTGTTTTTACTTATTTTCCATCATGATTTACAATTAAATTCTTTAAAAATCCTACAATGTGATTTCCTGGATTTTTTTTTAAGTGTACCTATGATGAAAATTACAGACCTCTCTCATCTTTCTAAGTAGGAGAACTTGCACAATCAGTGGCTGACTAAATACTTTTTTGCCCCACTGTATTTTTCATAAAATGCTCAATGTGTGGCATGATGTCACTTTCAATTTTCTGACAGGATGAACAACAAAACTTCACTGAATCTGGCATTTTACATTCGAGTTGGGGCCACTTCAGATGTGGTATTGAAATCCGATATATACATAACCTATATGGCCAAAAGTTTGTGGACACCATTTCTAAATTAGTGTTCTTTGTTATTTCAGCAACATTCGCTGATAAGAGGTTACTAATATGAAGAATACTGGCAGAGAATCTCCACAAAAACAGTGGCAACAGAATGGATAATACTGAAAAGCTCAGTGACAATATAGCATTTTGGCGACATTTCCACCTCACCTCTGTCCTACCCTTCTAAAACAAAATCCATAAAGGAATGGTTTGCCAACTTTGATGGCGAGCTTATCAGACTTGCACTGAGCCATAACTCCATCAGACACCACTGAAATTAACTGGAATTGCAACTGTGTGTGAGGGTTGAATGTCCAAGACCACCAGACAATTTAAATAATGCTGGAATTGGCACTGGAAATGAGAACGGACTGACAAACAGAACAAAATGATAACACACTCAGCTATTCAAACAGCACTCATTCATTGAAGTTATTTTCCATGTGGAATGAAGTTCATCTATGTGAGCAGTTACACTGTATCTATATGTAGTTGTTGACATAGCATCTTCACAGGCTATCGCAGTTAATAAATACATAGCTCACACAGTTACAATGCCTTCTTGGCAGTTTTGTGGAAATTCAAAAAACAAGGGCATCTTCATCTAGTTAATGGCTCACAGAGTAAAACCATGCATAGCCCTACAGGTGACATCAGTGGAATAGTTCTATATGGTTGTAAAGAAACGAAAGTGAACCAAACCTTCTCTATGTAGGCGTGCAGAACGGCATCAGGCCGTAACGATCCCGATCGGATTCTCCGACTGAGTTCTGACAATGGAAGAGCGACGATGGAGCTCAAATTAACACCAGGATTCTAGTTTTTAAAACAGAGAGAGAGAGATTATAGACAATACAATCACCAGTGCATTTCTTGTTAAACACTGACGGCTTATTATCTACCCTGTCTGGCTCAAAGGTGACAGCTTGGCAGAACTGGGTTTTGAAACCACAACCTTCTGATTAGTAGTCCATAGGCCAAATTGTTGAGCAAGCACTGTCCAGATAGGCAGAAACATAGACAGGCAGCTAGACACCCTTACAATAGCAACTTATGGAATTGCTTTGTATTCTTCTTAGTAAACGTAGCAAGTCATGCAAGTACAAATCAGGGGTGGGCTATATGGTAAAAATATTATATCACGATAATTAAAGCCATTTTCACAATACACAATATTTATCGCGATACATGTGATCGCAGACAAAATGCAGCAGTACAGCAGATTCTCAAAAAACAGGTCTACTTACATTCTTTATAATGAGACATGCAGTTGGTCAGTGTTTTTTAAGCACTGATGATATCCTCGATATGTCTATCACGATAAAATTGATGCCGATACAATAAAACATTGTCATACTGCCCACCCCTAGTACCAATAGGCCAAATAGCCCAAAAGAACACAACTTAACTAAACTCCTGTTAGTATATAATGTAGGTAAAGACACAAACAATCATAAAGAAGAAGAAAAAGTGTGTTTTATAGTTGATTAAATATGTAGGCCCTATGTGCAGTTTCAGCATTTACTTAAGTGCTGAGTGAGGCGAGTCCTTTAGTCACCGTTTGAAGACCACAAGAGACTCATGCATTTGAGCATTCAGTGGAAGTTCATTCCACAACTGGGGTGCCAGCATTGAGTAGAGTCTTGGTGCTTGTCGTCCTTTGACCCAAAGGTGGTGGGTCCGGTCGTGCCAAACTTGTGTCGTCAAACGACATACAGTACGAAGTACAGAGCAAGGTTTGACATGGTAATAAGGTTAATAATTTAGCACAGGTTATTGTAGAGCAGCAGTTAAGCTACTGGATTACAGTCCAGAAGATCATGGGTTCAAATCTCACCACTGCTAAACCGCCTTTGCTGAGCCCTTGAGCAAGGCAACTCACAGTATCTTGGATTGTATATCATGAGATTGTAGCAGTTGTAAGTCACTTTTGATCAGGGTGTCTGCTAAAGGCTGTATGTGTAAAGGTTTTTTGTTTGTTATTGATTTAAGGTCGCTCTTCAACATCAAAGGCCATTCAATGACAGATGCAAGGTTATATCAAAACTTTACATCAAATTATTGTTAGTACCAATATCGCAATATTAGTCACTTGGTATCGGATCGAATCTGTCGTATCGTCTATCCATGACAGGACTTACCTGAGCCTTAAACTTGGTGACGGCTCTTTCCGCCTCCTGCAGATCCTTCTCCCTCTTCTCTCTGGCTCTCTGTATTGCTTTCTTCACCTTGTGCTTTTTCATACATCTTAAAACTAAAACACCCACAGTGGCTCCACACAGCAGCGTTACAGCTACAGGCTTCCAGCCACCATGCATGTCTGCAAAAAACCAACTCTCTGCAACCACGCATCCTTCCACACTCCCCACACACACGATGTACTGCAGCTCTTATATATAGGGTCCAGACGTGCAAAGGTCCAGCCCTCCTGCTACTCACCGGTTCAAGCCGTACATTACGAGCCATTCACAGCACACAGTCTCTGCTTTTCAACACGCCCTAGATCACTTTACCTCAGCACGCCCACTCGGAAAGCCCTAACTTCATTTCCGGGCTGTTTTATTACTGTTATTAACTAGTGTAAGGGAACGAGTGAAAATAAACGTCCGTTTAGCAGCAGCACTTGCCCCGAAAGCATTGAAACCTGACGATACCTGCCCAGATGCATGTTGTGTTAACTACCAAAGGCGAGTGCGTTCTGAAAACCCCTGTTGTACTTTGTCCTCTCATCCCCTCGTACTATCAGTGGCCATTTACAGGTCCTTCTCAAAAAATTTGCATATTGTGATAAAGTTAATTCTTTTCTGTAATGTAATGATAAAAATTAACTTTCATATAATTTTAGATTCATTGCACACCAACTGAAATATTTCAAGTCTTTTATTGTTTTAATACTGATGATTTTGGCATACAGCTCATGAAAACCCAAAATTCCTATCTCACAAAATTAGCAAATCATGAAAAGGTTCTCTAAACGAGCTATTAACCTAATCACCTGAATCAACGAATTAGCTCTAAACACCTGCAAAAGATTCCTGAGGCTTTTGAAAACTCCCAGCCTGGTTCATTACTCAAAACCGCAATCATGGGTAAGACTGCCGACCTGACTGCTGTCCAGAAGGCCATCATTGACACCCTCAAGCAAGAGGGTAAGACACAGAAAGAAATTTCTGAACAAATAGGCTGTTCCCAGAGTGCTGTATCAAGGCACCTCAGTGGGAAGTCTGTAGGAAGGAAAAAATGTGGCAGAAAACGCTGCACAACGAGAAGAGGTGACCGGACCTTGAGGAGGACTGTGGAGAAGGGCCAATTCCAGAGCCACCGTGCACAGGCGTGTGCAGGAAATGGGCTACAGGTGCCGCATTCCCCAGGTCAAGCCACTTTTGAACCAGAAACAGCGGCAGAAGCGCCTGACCTGGGCTACAGAGAAGCAGCACTGGACTGTTGCTCAGTGGTCCAAAGTACTTTTTGGATGAAAGCAAATTATGCATGTCATTCGGAAATCAGGTGCCAGAGTCTGGAGGAAGACTGGGGAGAAGGAAATGCCAAAATGTCTGAAGTCCAGTGTCAAGTACCCACAGTCAGTGATGGTCTGGGGTGCCATGTCAGCTGCTGGTGTTGGTCCACTGTGTTTTATCAAGGGCAGGGTCAATGTATCTAGCTATCAGGAGATTTTGGAGCACTTCATGCTTCCATCTGCTGAAGAGCTTTATGGAGATGAAGAGTTCATTTTTCAGCCCGACCTGGCACCTGCTCACAGTGCCAAAACCACTGGTAAATGGTTTACTGACCATGGTATTACTGTGCTCAATTGACCTGCCAACTCTCCTGACCTGAACCCGATAGAGAATCTGTGGGACATTGTGAAGAGAAAGTTGAGAGACGCAAGACCCAACACTCTGGATGAGCTTAAGGCCGCTATCGAAGCATCCTGGGCCTCCATAACACCTCAGCAGTGCCACAGGCTGATTGCCTCCATGCCACGCCGCATTGAAGTGTTTCTGAATCTTTGGGGGTATTTCAGAAAGCAGGTTTAGTGAAAACTCAGTGTTAGTTGACGGAAACTCTAGGTTTTCGGTTTCACAAAGCAAGTTCAGCGTACCTTGGAGTCAGTTACAATGGCAACGTACTCCGTGAAGCTAAGCTGCTAACCCCATGTTTCTCACATCGAAGCACAAACAATAGAGGTGGGCAGATCGATCCAAATATCGATAATATCGATACCAACGCTGGTACTGATATTGAGCAATACTCGTGTAAAAAGATCGATACTCGAGCTTTTTTTCTCCCGCACGCGGATTAAATCAAAATCTACTCTCTGTCTGTATGAGTAGCGCTGCGCTGTGTTTTGTTGTATTGTGGTTTGTCAGCCCTCTACCTCAGGAGATTTTGTTTTAAGTTGTGTTGCGTGATTTTTTTTACACCCATTTAAGAAAAACATTTAAGAATGCACTGAAGAAAAAACAGAATTGCACTGAAAGGAAGAAAATTCCTTATTTTGTATTGTTTTTCCTAAGAACAATTCTATTTGCAAAAATAAACAAAGAAAGAAAGAACTAGAAAAG
Organism: Ancistrus triradiatus; assembly: GCA_025084515.1. Classification (NCBI taxonomy): domain Eukaryota; kingdom Metazoa; phylum Chordata; class Actinopteri; order Siluriformes; family Loricariidae; genus Ancistrus; species Ancistrus triradiatus. The sequence goes on along the minus strand of JAJAGP010002408.1, from coordinate 85,917 downwards.
ATGTCTAGTGAGGGGAGAATTGTTATTTTATTTTTGTATTGTAGTTTCTCCTTTTCTACCTCAAAAAAGAGTTATTTTCCTAATGTTAAGGCAAACTTTGTTTTGTTACTGTTCCATTGTTTCTAAACAAAATGTTGATTGTGATAATAAAGTATTTTGTTGTCACGTACAATGTTTGGCAAAATTCTATCCTAGGTCTTTTGGATCCTTTGGATCTATGAAGCTTTAATATTCAAAAGTATCGGTATCGGTATCGATATCGGCAATAAAGGCCTTGCATTTACTTGGTATCGGATCGATACCAAAATTCCCTGTATCGCCCACCTCTAACAAACACTCCGAAAAAATCTTTGTCGGGAGAGGGTGATCAGACCCCGCTGTAATGTTTCATCATTCCCTGATGACTATCTGTGTGAGCCTTACCTTTTCTCAGCACAATCGGTCATTTATCGTAACAATCTTCTCCGCTCTCACATTGCAAATATGACACTCCGTGGACATGCCCTGAGTTTTGATGTCAGCCTGATGTCGGTGGGCCAACGTTGGCCTGACGTTGGCTTTTGGCCACTTGTAATAATATAAACCTTCTGAAAGTATCTATGAACTACCAAGTTTGAATAATTGGAAAAAATAAACTATTAAAAATGTGTGACGAATAATGACTGAATAAATTGAGAACTTTAAATATAACAGTGGTGCAGAAATTGGCGTAGTCACCTGTCAGCTCCATCTTGATCCAAACCTCAGACAGCACCTGTGTGGAGTTTGCATGTCCTCCCTGTGTCCGCATGGGTTTACTCTGGGTGTTCGTTTCCTCCCACAATCCAAAGACAGGTTAACTGATTACACTAAATGGATCAATCTGAGTATGTATCGTTTCGATGTAACTTTGTGTCTGTTGTTAAATAGTCACTAATGCTAAAATAAACAGTAAGTAAACAAATAAAACCAACAAGTTTCCAAGTAATAAAATGTTGTAAGACATCTTTCAAAAAGGAGACGTGTTTGAGTTTGAAATATAATTTATTGATAGCATATACTCATTTATAAGTGAATAACATATTTTTAATACAAACATAAAATATACTATTTCTACAGTAACTTATGGAATATGTAACATTAACATTTGATCATATTTAACTATTAAATTAAAAGGTGCATGGATTCTTCCCTTCCCTCAGAATCAGCCACTGAAAGAGAAAAAGAAAGAAATGAATGAAATCTACAATAAGAAAGACCCAGTTCTTCTGAAGATATCAGTTAAATGGGTTACATTTTAGTTCTGCATCACAATTCAACAATAAATATGTTGTTATTTCCACTAGTCAATTCCTTATGTACAAGATGCTTAATCTTTTCTAGTTCTTCCTTTTAAAATTAGATTAACTTAATTCAGTGGAAATGGTGTGTACAAGAAACATTGCATGCCTAAGATTACCAAAACTGTATGCACTGAAATTGAGTCTATTTTTTGTCAGACCATTTTATAAGGTTTTCATAAGGTGTGCTTAAACATGTTCTTATCTATAATGGTCTGACATTACCAGTGGTTATCAAGGCCCTGTTACAATAGTAGTCAGTTGTACACTATTCAATATAATGACTTACTCGAAATAAGTAAAAACTCAAGCAGTGACGCACTTGCGATCTGCTTGGACAATCTGCAATCAACACACAAACAATTCAACAAATATACAGATGTTTATTATGTACCAGTTATGTATGCTTATTATATATCCACTTTTGGAACCACTTTTGCCCCCCTTCACCCACTTTGCGAACCACTTTTGAAAGATCATTCGAATAAGAGAAGTGGTACCTTGAGTACACCTTAAATAAAATATAATAATTGAAATCTTTTCACTCTTATTTTGCACCTGCCCCAGCTGTTTTGGATTGTGTTGCAGGCATGCATCAATTTCTAAGTTTGCTTCTACGCATGTCGCCGTCTTCGTCTTCTTCTTCTTCTTTTTCCGGCTTCTCCCTTTATCAGGAGTCACCACAGCGAGTTAAACGTTTCCACCTCACCCTGTCCTCCACGTCCTCTACTCTCACCCCAACTCCCTGCATTTTACCACAACCATATAACTCCTCTTTGGTCTTCCTCTCCGTCTCTTGCCTGGCAGCTCCATCTCCAACATCCTCCTACCAATATATCCACTATCCCTCCTCTGCACATGTCCAAACCATCTCAGTCTTCCCTCTCGAATTTTGTCTCCCAATTTTCCAACCTGTGCTGTCCCTCTGATGATCTCATTCCTAATCCTGTATAATATGAACAGCAGATAGTGATGTCAACCTCCAAACTGGGATTCAAAACGGAATCGTTTCATTTGAACTCAGTTAGTAAACGTTGATTCAAACGTCGTATCAAAATGACGGTTTCATTACGCCACGCTGTTTCGAAACGTTTCAAATTATTTCCCCCGTTTCGGTATACGAGCATAATGAAGTGCAAACAGCTGATCTGAGTTCATGTTTTTAAGTGAGAGTTGGAAAATCTTATCACTGATCCCAGAACTGTGATTAGTGGGATGTTCAATGTGAAAGACACTCATGACGGAACGATGTTTTATACGACTATCAAAACACACTTCTGTCAGTGATCTATAAGACAGATGTTAAACTTGTAATTGGACACTAGATGTCACTGTGGTGCGATGATTCGAACGTTTCACGAACGAATCATGAGCTTAAATCTCTCAAAAACCTCACTTATGCCATCACTAATAGCAGCTGTGCATTAATGTTTGCAAATTGAGTAAGGTTTAAATATTTACTTACCTGACGTGCCGGTAGCAGCGTCGTTCCCGTCCGAGCGTTTTCGTCTTTTGGACGATTGGCCAAACATTGTCGTGTATTAGACCTAATGGACTGTGTTTAAGGCACCGAGATGAAATGTAAACTTTTTGAAATGACTCTTTTAGATTAATCCTACCGATTAGGATTTGTGGCGTAGGCTACTGATTAGGCTACTTAAATATAATTTTGCCGCCCCAAAAGTTCGTTCAGGCTTGCTTAAGTCTTATTTTGTGAAAACATGCTGAGTATTTCAGTGAATTCGCCGCTTTGAACAGAGAGGGCGACAAAAACCTCCATATTCATTCATTAATTCATTCATTCATGAACTTTCTTATCTGCTTGATCCTGGACAGGGTCGCGTGAGAGCCGGTGCTAGCTAGATAAAGGGATGAACATGTTCAGCAACAATACTCGGGTAGATTGTGGAGTTTAAACAATGCAAAGTTGGTAATAAAGGGTCCAAAGTGTGCCAGAAAATATCCCCCATACTATTACACCACCACCACCAATTTGAACATTAATACAAGGCAGGATGGATCCATGCTTTCATGTCGTTTAATCCAAATTCTGACCCTACCATTCGAATGTCGCAGGAGAAATCAAGACTCAAAAGACCAGACAAAGTTTTTCCAGTCTTCTGCGGTCAAATGATGGTGAGTCTGTGTGAATTGTAGCCTCAATTGCCTGTTCTTAGCTGACAGGAGTAGCACCTGATGTGGTCTACTGGTGTAGCCCATCTGCTTTATGATTTGACGTGTTTTGAATTCAGAGATGCTGTTCTGCATACCACCGTTGTAACAAGTGGTTATGTGAGTTACTGTTGCCTTTCTATCAACTCGAACCAGTCTGGCAATTCTACTCTGACCTCTGGCATCAACATTTTGCTTTTTTTTGCACCATTCTCTGTAAACCCTAGATATGGCTGTGTGTGAAAATCCCAGTAGATCAGCAGCTTCTGAAATACACAAGGTCATCATCAGATCTTTTTTACTGAGTCACGGGCCCCTGAAAGGGGAAGAAAGCTGATTTACAGTGGTGTGAAAAAGTGATTGCCTCACACTTGTTAAAACATAACTATGGTTTATCACACCTGAGTTCACTGTCTCTAGCCACATCCAGGCCTGATTATTGCCACACCTGTTCTCAATCAGGACATCACTTAAATAGGACCTGCCTGACAAAGTGAAGTACACCAAAAGATCCTTAAAAGCTACACAGCATGCTGAGAGCCAAAGAAATTCAGGAACAATTGAGAAAGAAAGTAATAGAGATCTATCAGTCTGGAAAGGGTTATAAAGCCATTTCAAAAGCTTTGGGACTCCAGCGAACCACAGTGAGAGCCATTATCCAGAAATGGCAAAGACATGGAACAGTGGTGAATCTTCCCAGGAGTGGCCGGCCGACCAAAATTACCCCAAGAGCGCAGCGACGACTCATCCAAGAGGTCACAAAAGACCCCACAACAACATCCAAATAACTGCAGTCTTCACTTGTCTCAGTCAAGGTCAGTGTTCATGCCTCCACCATAAGAAAGAGACTGGGCAAAAATGGCCTGCATGGCAGAGTTCCAAGATGAAAACCACTGTTGAGCAAAAAGAATATTAAAGCTCGTCTCAATTTTTCCAGAACATATCTTGATGATCTCCAAGACTTTTGGGAAAACATTCTGTCGACTGAAGAGACAAAAGCTGAACTCTTGGGAAGGTGTGTGTCCCATTATATCTGGTGTAAAAGTAACACAGCATTTCAGAAAAAGAACATTACAGCAACAGTAAAATATGGTGGTGGTAGTGTGATGGTCTGGGACTGTTTTGCTGCTTTAGGACCTGGAGGACTTGCTGTGATAAATGGAACTATGAATTCTGCTGTCTACCAAAAAATCCTGAAGGAGAATGTCTAGCCATCTGTTCGTGAACTCCAGCTAAAACAAACTTGGGTTCTGCAGCAGGACAATGATCCAAACCAGCAAGTCCACCTCTGAATGGCTGAAGAAAAACAAAATGAAGACTTTGGAGTGGCCTAGTCAAAGTCCTGACCTGAATCCTATTGAGATACTGTGGCATGACCTTAAAAAGGCCGTTCATGCTTGAAAACCCTCCAATGTGGCTGAATTACAACAATTCTGCAAAGATGAGTGGGAAAAAATTCCTCCACAACGCTGTAAAAGACTCTTTGCAAGTTTTCATAAACGCTGGGTTGCAGTTGTTGCTGCTAAGGGTGGCCCAACCAGTTATTAGGTTTAGGGGGCAATCACTTCTTCACACAGGGCCGTGCAGGTTTGGATTTTTTTCTCCCTTAATAAACACCTTTCATTTAAAAACTGCGTTTTGTGTTTCCTTGTGTTGTCTTTGGCTAATATTTAAATTGGTTTGATGTTAAGTGTGACAAACATACAAAAAAATAGGAAATCAGGAAGGGGGCAAACACTTTTTCACACCACTGTAAATCAGATTTCTTCCCCTTTCAGGGGCCTGTGACTCAGTAAAAAAGATCTGATGATGACCTTGTGTTTTCGGTCAATTGGTGTCTCTAAAGTGTCCCATAGTGTGGGTGCATGTGCACATGCGCATGTGCTCTGTGATTGATTGGCGCCCTTACTAAGTTTGGTTTCCGCCTTGTATACTGTAAGATGCTGTTTAGGCCCAGGTTCCTGTGACCCTGAACTGGAATAACATGAAAATGATTGAATCAATGGATCTATTTGAAAACACTCTAAATATGAAAGAGTCATTTTTTAAAATTTTATGCTTAGGTAAAAATGTCTAAAATGATTGAATGGATGAATGAAAGAAATACAACACCTCACAGCTCTATAAGCAAGTGAGGAGGTGTTTTTAATCAGGCGGTTGTGTATGTACCTACAGGGGGTCCTAATAGTGCATTATTGTATGTTACACATATTACGGCGCTACACCGGAAGAGTCCCTTTGCCCTCCATTCACCGGTGTCCCTGTGAGGTAGTCTGTAGGACAAACGTGTCTGTAATCATGGTTTTTGAGGAGAAAATGATTACAAATGGAGATCCAGACGAGGTGAGGATTTATATTTTATTTTAATTAAATGTATAAATGTTGTTTCATAGAGCGAAGTCACTGATGATGTGTTTTTAGAAGGACGAATTGTAGCGTTACTGTAGCTTAGCTGCTAATGTTGTTTTACTGAAACTCCTGTACAAGACTTTTAGTAAACAGCTTTGCTAATAGCAGTTACATCTAATTAAATAAAACTAACGCGGTGATTTCTTAACAATTATTTGCAAATGTTAGGTTTACGCAGAGTAGATTTAGCAGCACTGCGGGACGTCAGTCTGGCCTGATGTATGAGCTTTCATTCATATACATTTTGTGTGTGTGTGTATAACTACTATATATATATATATATATATATATATATATATATATATATATATATAACTACATACACACATACATCCATACATACATATCCTATGAGTAGCAGTTGGGCACAAATCCTTTGTTGATGCAAGAGGTCAGGGGAAAATAGCCAGGCAACTGTAAACATGTCAACCCTTGAAGCAGATGGGCTACAGCAGCAGAATACCACAGCAGGTGCTATTCCTGTCATCTAAGAACAGGCTACTGACATGGACTCACAAATTGGACTCTAGAGGACTGGAAAAAGTGTTGCCTGGTCTGATGGGCCTCAATTTCTGCTGAGACCTTTGGATGGTAGGGTCAGAATTTGGCATAACCAATGTGAAAGCATTCATCCTGCCTTGTGTAAACGGTTCAGGCTGACAATTTCCATCCCTTTATGGACACAGTGTACCATCTTCTGATGTCTACCTCCAACATAGTACTTGCAGATAACACACCACACACTCTGTGGCCAGACCACTTAATCATGGACGTCAAATGTTTCATTCAGTGTTCATGCCACAGGTGTATAAAATCAAGCATCTAGCCATGCAGTCTGCCTTTACAAATACTGAATGAAAGAATGAGTCGTTCTAAAGTGCTTACTGAATTCAACTGTATTAGGATGTCACGGTTGCAACAAGTCTGTTTGTGAAATGTCTTCCATTTTGGATATTCCATGATCAATGTGTGTTATTTTTAAAAAGTGAAAGTGTTTAGGAACCACAGCAACTCAGCCATGAAGTGGCAGACAATGTAAAAGTTCCAGAACAGAGGTTCCTAGCCACAAAAAAACCTGTGCTGGGAGTTTCATGGCATTAATTGTTTACTTGTTACATTGCTCAAGCCTAGTGTGATTTTATTCTAGTGTGTTGTACTTATGGTGTGTCTTTTTTATCCAGGAAGAAGAGGAGGAGGAAGAAATGGTGGTATGTTGAATTAATTAAATTCTACTACCTGTAGAAACACAGATAGTGGTTCTATTAATATCTCAAACTAGAGATGCACCGAAAGTGTTTTTATTTTTGTTTGTTTTTTAAATCCTCTGTTCCCTAAGCTTCATTTCTTCACTCTGTTCATTGCTGCTCTTTGATCCAGTCTTTTACAGTCCAAAAAATGTTGTTTTTTTTTACAAATTTGTGACCATGCATTTAAAATTAATATAGAGCTAGAAAACAAATGAAGCTTAGGAAAAGATGACGTTTTGAAAGTGAGCATGAATGCTTGTTTTGGCCTTTCTTGCGCACTCTATTAAAGATGATGTTTAAACACCTTACTAGTGATAGACTGATTCATTCCATTCTTAGATCATCGGCCGATATCTCTGTTAACATGGCTGATATTCAAAAATATTGGAGAAAATGCAGAGAAACTTTTCCCTGCATTAATACTTGCAGCTCATGAACTGGGACTACTTAAAAAGACAGAGATCCCTAGAGAGCATTCCATGAGGGTGGGGATATTTATTTGAAGATAAACTTTTTTGAGGCAATGAGGCGTTTTTGTGTCTCATTTATCAATATTATTTTAATCAGTTGCAAAAAAAATATTGGCCATCAGTCACCCTGCTCTCCAAGTATCGGCATCGGCCTTTAAAAAACCCATATCGGTCGACCACTACACCATGCACGGGACTCTGGCTCAGCCGCTTCATAAAAGGGGTTTGAATAGCCGAGGATGGGATTGAAGGACAGGTGTAATCTGTAATTGTTCATGTGAGTGATAGTTTTTCATGTGTCATTGAAAAAAAACACGAGTCATTGTGTTCAAATCTGTTATTTTAATTATTTTCTGTGTGATGTAGGATCCATTAGAGACGATCAGGCAGAAGTGTGAGGAGACCGAGCACTGCGTCCATGCTCGGGAGAAGCTAGAGTCTTGTGAGACAAGGGTGGGATCACGATCGGAGACCACGGAGGAGTGCACCGAGGAGCTCTTTGATTTCTTGCATGCACGAGATCACTGTGTAAGTGCCACACCGTAGTCATTCCAGCCGTAACGAACGTCAGGAGCCATAGGTAGGACTGTGGTAGCCTAGCGGTTAAGGTACTGGACTATGGACCAGAAGGTCCAGGGTTCAAATCCCACCTCTGCCAAGCTGCCACTGTTGGGTCCTTGAGCAAGACCCTTAACCCACAATTGCTTGGATTGTAAGACCGTATCAATTGTAAGTCACTCTGGATAAGGGCGTCTGCTAAATGCTGTAAATGTAGTCCTAACTTTAAGAGGGAAAATGCCCACAATTCTAATTTATATTCTAATAATATTCTTAGAATTTCGTCACTATGGGCTACCCTTTGCACTAACAATCTTTATGAATTCAGCCCCAGATGTAGGTTTAGGTTACAGTAGAAATTGTATTATTAATGATGCAAAAGGCCTTTTACCAGTTGACATTTACATCAAATCTGATACATCTACTCCAATTCCAATGCCTTCTGGTCGAGTAGGGTGTCGCATGCAGCCACAGTTGGCCACAACAAAGGTTAAAGAGCTTTTTTACCTGCTGCCACACATTAGTTTTGCTGTGATGACTATACAGTGGTGCGTTGTACAGCTGTGGCCTAGCTTCGACAAAATTAGGAAAAAATAGTTTAAAGACTAATATGAAAGAAATTCCTCTAAGATAAAAAGCTAACTCTAGTATGTAAATCTACCCACTTTATAACTAGAAGAATTATGTACACATGTTAATGTCACACACATGTAGCCTATTTTTGTTGGAATGGCAACATTTTTACAGCAGTATATGGTCCATCTTACTGAGCTGGTTCAAGTCGGGGTTAAAACAGTCTTTGTTGCTGTGTTTATTTGTATCAGTCTCCATATTGTATGTTGATAATGATTTTAAATGTTTTCTTCTTGCAAAACTTTACCAAACTTATTAATTTGAGCTCATTTTTAGCATTAAAAAGCTGGCCAACAAACATTGTGAACTTTGAACAGTTATACATACAAAACATCTTGCAGTAAAACACAATGTTTAGTTTTTGTTGCTAAAAATCTGTTCAATTGTGAATATTTTTGTTACACACTGAATTCAGAATGTTGTTGTTTTTTTCCAATGAAATACAGTGTGTAACAATGGGATCCATGTGGCCAGGAGGTACAGGAGTGCTGTCTCACTTTCTGCGCTAAAGCTTAGGGGTGTGCCTAATAATAGGGCTTTGTCTGTGGGGTGCAACTCAGTTTCAGTTGGGGCACAGTATTTATTATTATCGCTGTTAGTGGGACACCATTATTATTTCTGTATTTACAGCAGAACCTCAGAATTCGAACGCTTGTTTATTCGACCAATTCGGACATCTAACAGTCCGTTCGAAGAATTTTTACTTCCCAATTCGAACAAAAATTCAGACTTCGAACATCAGTAAAACCTGTAACCATATTCAATTCTAACGACTCCCCTAAATAATTAATAATTATTTTGTATATTTATCTTAATACTATATTAGTTAATGCCTTGGTTTCATTACATAATAACAAAGTTTGTAAATGTCTAAAGTCTGAATACTTAATTGCTTTTGTGAACAGCTTCTTCACTGCAGGGCCCTGCAGTTTGAACTAATTATTATATAAACTAATAAATAAGGGATGCACCGATATTGAATTTCTTGGGCCGATACGATAACTGATTTTTTTTGTCCATTATCGTGGCCGATACCGATGTTTAAAAACCGATAATTTAACCTTTGTGCATTTCAAACACAGTAAATCATTTTTGCAATAAAATAAAATAATAATCAACAAAACAGTTAAATCAGGATAAATGGTTTAATTCCATTTGATTTTTTTAACCTTCCTTGAAAAAGGTAGGAAACTTTATTTATTTATTTATTTATTTATTTATTTTTTAAATGTCTTGAACCGGTACAGGCAGCAACAAGAACAAAGTGTGTAAGAAATCTTATGACTGAGAAGCTCCAAGAAAGAACAGAACTGCCTGCATAACTATACAGGCAGCATCATCAGATATCTTGCTTAATGAATAACAGCCAAAAGAAAAATCAAAGAAATATTCATATGTAAATAGATTATAAATATCGGTTATAATATCGGCAAAAATTCTAATATCGGACCGATGCCGATATCTGAAAAACGTCTATATATCGGCAAATAATGTATCGGCAGCCGATATATCATGCATCACTAATATGCATTTACATTTACAGCATTTAGCAGACGCCCTTATCCAGAGCGACTTACAATTAGTACAGTCTTACAATCCAAGCAATTGTGGTTTAAGGGCCTTGCTTAACAGTGGCAGCTTGGCAGAGGTGGGATTTGAACCCTGGACCTTTTGGTCCATAGTCCAGTACCTTAACCACAGTCCACCTTTGTAATATAAACCTTTGCACATTAACCAAGTGCCTTCTTGCACTCACTCCTCTCTGTTAACACTTCCACTCTGTCTTCTTTCTTTCGTAGGTGGCCCACAAGCTGTTCCACTCAGTCAAATGAAGTCATCATCAACTCATCATGACTTTTGGATGGTCGTCCCTCCAGTTTCAGTGATCTCTGTTATTTATAGGCAGTGTTGTGTCACAGCTGAGGATTTTTCAACTCGGACGCTGTACTGTATCAAACAAGGCTGTCCTTGGATCAGTTGTGAATAAGGTTATGTGTACATCTCTACAATAAAAATGGTTCTGTACTGACTGTGTGTTATGTAGATCCAAGTTTTAGAAGAGAGGTTAAACAGAGTACAGGGAAATGTGTATTTAAAACCCTTCACCCCCTTGAAGTCAATCAAGCAATACATGATTAGTGTCCGAGAAGTTCTTCTTCCATTGTGCTGGGGCTGTGAAGTCAGTATAGCAAATGTATAAGCTGCCAGTTTAGCATTGTACAAACTGTATGTCTAAAGTACATGACTAATTAATCACCTATAAATGTAACTGTATTGTTAGGACAGAGCCAGGTTCTCAGGGTCGGGGGTTCGAGCCCCACGTTAGGCGGTTGTCCTTCTTTGATCTGAAATTGTGGAACAATAATGTCTGAGCACATGCTAAAAGTAATCCATGGCAGAGTTTGTGTATTCCTTAATGTCCCTAAATCTGGGACTGTGGTGGCCTAGTGGTTAAGTTACTGGACCAGAAGGTCCAGGGTTCAAATCCCACCTCTGCCAAGCTGCCACTGTTGGGTCCTTGAGCAAGGCCCTTAACCCACAATTGCTTGGATTGTAAGATTGTACCAATTGTAAGTCGCTCTGGATAAGGGCGTCTGCTAAATGCTGTAAATGTAAATTTAGACATTAATAATGGGCATAATTCTTCAAGTAAAATGCAAAATGGGCATTTCAGTCTCGGTGCTTCCAGCCTGGCCAGGTTTACAATCCCCACCTGATTTTGACCTCAAACTGTGATTTAGTTTTAGTCATAATTTAATCATCTGAGTTGTTTTTAGATTTAGTCAACTAATTATAATTAGATTATAGTCTACTACATCTGCAGTAGATTCAGCTGACTAAAATATGAAATGTAAAGGTTGCAAGACATAAATGCTTTTTTTTTTAAACCATTTCCCTTTTAATTATTTAAGTCATTATACACACTTAGACGAAATTAAACATCTACATGCAGGCATTGATAATAATAGTATACATTAAAGTGGTTAGAGCTCAATTTCCACCATAGATCTGCTTCAAACTTGGCGTGGACATTCAGCAGATATTCTAGAATAGAATCAAATAGGAAAATGAGAAAGTGGAGATGCCTTTGCCCTTTGTACTGTGAAAAAATTATTCACTGTAGAGGAAGAAATATGTGAGTCCCTTCCAAACCTTCTTTGAAGAACATTGCTTTAAAACATTACAACAATTTCAACTCAGCCTTGTCTGTACGACACTCTGCATTTTTTTTTAATTAGCATTTTTATACTGTCCCAACCTTTTCGGATTTGAGATTGAATATTTTGCATGCAATACACCGTGACAGTCTTCCATCAGAGAAGTGTCAATGAAATGTGTGATGCAGCAAACAAGATAATTACTGTTTTTGTGTTATATATTCATTCAGTGTGTTATCACTTAATCCTAGTCATGGTCATGGGAAAGCTGGTGTCTAGCCGGCTACACAGGGTGCAAGTCAGGAACAACCTCGGACAAACACACTCATACAGTAAAGGTACTATAGAAACACCAATGAAGGTAACAGAATCAACAACTAACTTAACACTCATGGAATGTGTGAGGAAACTGGAGTACCCGAAGAAAACCACTCATACAGGGAGGACATGCAAATTCCACATAGCCCGGGGACAGGATTGAACTTGGGAGCTCGGAGGTGACAGTGCTAACCACTGCACCACAGTGTCACCCTATATTATATATTGTCAAGTCAGATCTAGTTATATAGCGCTTTTTACAATGGAGCATTGTCTCAAAGCAACTTTACAAGTGTAGATTATCTCCTAATAACTACGTCCAATCCCAAATTGAGCAAGCCTAGGGCGACAGTGGCAAGGAAAAACTCCCTAAGTGTTATGGGGAAGAAACCTTGGGAGGACCAAGAGTCAAAAAGGGACCCAACCTCCTTGGGCGGCGTAGATGATGGAGTCATAGTCAAAATAAAATGTGAAGTTCACATAAAATGTGAAGTATGCACATCGGCATTAAGTGGCCCGGATATGATGGGGCTGGAGCTGATGACGGAAGCAGCTTGAGTGAAGCTGCAGCGGATGAACATCGTGTGTATATTGTATAATTTATTGTATTGTATTTTTTTATTCGGAAAATTAAATATGTTAAATACAGCCAAAGTTAAAGGCTACTTAATATATTAGCTAAATAGCATCAACAGTTAAATTATCCAATTAAAAAAAAAAAAAAAAACAAACAAAAGAAAAAACCGTTAGGGCTGAAAAAAATTACTATTAGTTAATAATATTTTTCAAATATCAACTACCCAAAAGGGTGATTTTGTGTCGTATTTTTCATTTAGGAGAACCAATGTCACAAAAAAACTAATAATACATAATACTACATTTCGCAATTAATTTCGCGTTGAGTTAAAAAAACAAAACAAAACACGTGGCACGTGATAGTACGACTTTTATTTTGAAAACAACACTTCGGTAATTCGTGACCGTTGCTGTTTTCAAATGCACTTAATGTAAATATAAAATGCGCTTTATTGTGTATTTCTAGTGCGGCTTGTTTCCCGATAGTACACGTGTTTCTAAAATGTATGAAGTGTTACAGAGGTGTGTCTGTAGGTAAATACAGCAACAGTTTTCAGATTCACTAGGTTTTGTGGACCATGGCAGAGAAGACTCTGGTACAGTTGTGTATCCATAAAGTGGTTCTTCATATGAACGTGCTGCAGAACCGGCTAAGTGGTGAGAGATTATTTACTGTTTATTTGAATATATTCTTCTAAAATACCTTGTGACCTGGAGTGGAATTGGATTTAATCGTTTATTTATATTTATGTGAATTTTTCCAACGTACAGACCAATCAAATAATAAATAACTAATGAGAGATACGGTATACGGACAAAAGTATTGGTACACTCATCGAATTTAGGTGTTTAATTTAGTCCTATTGGCACAGGTGTGTAAAAGCAAGCACCTAGCCATACACCTAGCCACACTGCTTAACAAAGATTTTGTCTTGTACGAAAAAAAAAACCTGTTTATGTATTTTAACATGTAATTTTACATACTTCCAGTGATCTGCAACACAAGTTAGGGTTAGAAAAGTATCTAAAAGGAAACGCACACAAATATGTTCTCACCATTCAATGGTGTAAAGCTGTGGTAAAGTCATGTAAAGCTGTGATGTTAGTTAGTAGTGGTGTAACGATGAATCATGTCATGAAGCATTGCAATGCAAAAGTGGGAAAATGTGCATCAATGAGTTTCACATAATCTAATGCAGTTGCATTTTTTGAGCACCGGACGGTCCAGTTAAAATCAGATTTATTTCTATTGTGCTTTTTTTTTTTTTTTTTACAATGGAACATTCTCTCAAAGCAGCTTTACAATTGTATATTATCTTCCATTTTCTAAGTCCAATCTCAAATTGAGCAAGTCTACGAGGACAATGCTATAAGGAAGAGACCTTGGGAGGACCAAGACTCAAAAAGGGACCCGATCTCTTTGGGCAGCTTAGATACTATGTATAAAAATTAAGTTATCTAGTTAATAAGTGCAGTAAGTGCAGTCATACTTACTTATATCATTCTCAGTGGAACCTTAATTGCAGGGGACTAAAAGTTGTGGGCACAGCTATTCTTAGACACTCGTATGGGGAGGGGGGGCTCCAAGGACAAAACTTTGGGAACCACTGATTTAAGACATGGTGAAGCTACTATAGAGCATTTTGTTTACAATTTTAATCTTCTGTTTCTAGTCATACCTTTTAATTGCAGGTGACTGAAGTTTATGTATAAAAAATGTATACAAGCAAATGAGCATTAGTTTGTACCATTAAATAGGTCTGTAATCGCTGTGTATTTTCTTGATGTAGATTTGCCAGCCTCACTTCTTAAAGACTTGCTGCCTCATCTGAACATCTTCTTCCTTGACCGGCTCGAACAAACTGCTCGCCAAAAAGGTAAAAATCTGCAAATCGTATATGTTAATATTCAGTAGGTTTCACATTGTATCTTTCAATCCGTGGACTTTTATTTTTTTTTCACACTGCCACCTACTGGACTGACCCTTAAATGTCATCAAACCCATATGTCTCGCTCCACTGAGTTTTCTGTTCAGGCAGTTAGTTATGATAGCTGCATGCAGGGATAGCTGCATATTAAATGCATGCTTTTGACTGTTTTTACACACACAAGACCTGAATTCATAATTGGAGTGTGGAAAAAAAAATCTCAGTATTTTCTGGGATTTCATCAGTGACGATAATATGATTATATTAAATCAGTGTAAATCTCAGGTCTAAAGTATTCCAAAATTGTTTTAAACCTTCTCTCTCAGTTGCTTGAACTTGGCACGGTGTCTTTCATGATGTAATTGGTGCCAGCATTTGTTATACCTTGCCATCTTTTGCTTTTCTTGTGGTAAGGCACTTTTTTTCAGGATGATTCCTCCAAATTTTTCTGCATCACCCCAAGTTAAAATGAAATGTTCCCACCCCACACACTACTAAGTACCAGGTAGTCAGTCGTGAGTGTGGTATAGCAGAATCAGAATCAGTTTTATTTGCCAAGTAAGTGGCGCAGTGGTTAGTAGGGTCTCCACATAGCTCCAGGGATCCCCGGTTCGCTCCCGACCACAGACTCGGTCTGAGAGGAGTTTGCATGTCCTCCTCGTGTCTGCGTGGGTTTACTCCGGGTACTCTGGTTTCCTCCCACGTTCCAAAGACATGCTTTTGTTCCATATGTTGCACAAATGTTGCACATTAGAGAAAGACAGAGGTAGTTGTGTTCGGCGTAGCGATAAGCACTGGTTGTATTGCACAGAATTATTGAGAGTAAGCACATATACACATATACAAATAAATTGTGCATGGTGTGAGTAAACGATGTGCCGCTTTTACTTTTTGTTTCTACACAGCTAATTCAATTGGCATAAAATGTGGACAAACGATGTAACCAAATGACGTGTTTGCAGGAATCTCCACTGCATCTATTTGGGCATCGAAATGGAAGGATTTGGATGTCACATGGCGTTACAAGTTAAAGGTGACATAAATTTTTTTCCTGGTGTTGTTTTTAGTTTTATTATTTATTGCAAATGACGTCCATAACCAGAGTGGATCCATTTATTAATGATGTACACTCCACAAAGAATGTAAAAGGACTTACTTATCTGGGAAATATGATACATTTTGTTATACAATGTTTTAATGCTGTACAAAAATACAGTCTGAAGCATTAAAATCATACTATTATTAAATTATGGTTATTATTTGTCATGGCAAAATTATGCACAAGGACCCATTGATAACAAGAGATATTAATGCAGCTTCTTGTGTCTCAGTTCAGGCAGTCGACAGGGGAGGACTGCAAGCAGAAGTACCTGGAGAGCTACTTTCACATGTGGCTGTTCAGAAAGTTACGAAGTTCTCAATTAAACTTGGGCGATGATGCAGACCTCACTCTGTCAGCCAAACACGTGCGGGTTCTCACGCTCTTCAGGGCGCGAGACATGAACCGGTTGGTTTCGGAGGACATGCGGCCCATCCTGTCCATTCTGGAGAAGGGAGTGACGACCCTCAGTTTGCTCGATGCCAAGCTGATGGTCGAGTGCAAAAAGACAGACCTGTTCTTCATTCTGCATCGTCTTCTCGACCACGGTTCCGTCAAAGAGCTACATGTGAAGATGCCCGATTGGTCTGTCCTCAGCTGGATTACATCCAGATGTACGGGCCGTTCCTGCATCCGGGCGACTCCTGACGAGGGTCCTGCTGCGTCCAAACGTCCTCGGTTGGATGTGATCGACTTCTCTCCCTCCTGTAGTGTTAATGGAACCTGTCCTGAAGGAGAGATCCACTCTCTGAACCTAGAGGTTTGGTCCCTGGCCGATGTAACTCGGCTCGTGCCGTCCTGGCTCAGTCTCCGATCCTTTCATCTCTATGTTTACTGTAAGTGCACCAGGAATAGTCTGGTTTTAACAGCAGATGTGAGGTGTCCAAAACTGTCTGTTTTACATAAGATGAATATGTTGTATTATAAAAGTATTTACAGAGACAAATGAGCAAATAAGCTCACGAAAAATTTAGTTTGCATGTAATGCATCCATGAGGACGAGTAACAGCTGCGATTTGATTGGACAATGCTCAGACACTCTTGCATCAAAGAATTACGCAGTTAAATTTCAGTAGGATTCACATCTGGGGATTTTGTGGGCCAGTTCAGATGTGCGCCTGCTCCTGAATGATCAACAAGCCAATCGGTCACATTTGCACCCCTGAGAACACGAGAATTTTCATCTTGGAATACAGGCATAGAGATGTTATGGCAAGATGATGAACAAAAGGCAAAACCTGCTTGTGCAGCAGCTCAGCCTAGGCATGGTGATCCAAATTCACTGTCACCTCAACCAAAGAACCCATTTCTGCATAATTAAAACACCCCCAGAATATCACAGCTTGAACCACACCTTGCACGCAGTCCTCACTGAAGGCTTCCTGAGGTCTTCAATGAGCACGATGCCTAGAGTCACGTTTCCAGGCTAGAACCATCCAAGTTTTGTATTTTCGTCCACTGTAAGGGTTCAACTTTGTGAGCAGAAGTGATCAAAGCCTCTTGTGTGCCACTCTGCTCCATATGTTCATGGTATGCAGTTCCCTGCGGAGTATTCTTTCAGAAATTGGTTGAAGGTCCTGAACTGACCCACTGGACCCACTGGCCTATTACCTTAACTGCTACGACACCACAGTCAATAATAGATAATGGCTTCTTTTTTTAAAATAATAGATAACTGATTTGGTCAAAATAAACCATCCTTTCTTCTACTAAAAGGTTAGTAATACAGAAACTCTGGTGCTTTGTTAAAGACTAATGATGATTTTAAGTGACATATACTGTATGTACAACATAGGTTGTGGGCATTTAGGTGGTGACAGATGGTGACCTGAATTTGACGTCTTCTGTCTTGGTCAGGCATCACCCACTAACAGGATTGGCCATGAGACAAGTCTGACTCAGACATATTTGGACTGGTGTTCCCATCATCAAAGGATTACCTTCCCATCCAGGCCATGTTTTCACCTAGATCTTGCGTTCTCTGGGATAGGTGCCAGACTTCGCCCCGACTTTGACCAGGAAAAGCTTTAGATGTGGAAAGGAAAACAAAGATGGTCTGCTGAATGAATTCTGACAGCAGTTGAAGGCACATGGTGTTTATGTTCTCTATATGTACCAGATGCTTTTGTGTTTGTATGCAGCTCTGCTTTGGGAGCAGGAAGCAGATGACCTGGTGGATTCTTTCAGAAAGCTTTTCCTGAAGCCGCACTGTTCCCTCCGGGACCTCAGTCTGGGGAACGTCTGTGTTCGTGCTCATTTAGCCATTTTACTGACTTCCTGTCCGACGCTGCAGAATCTCACGCTGGAAATCAATCTCCCGCGAGACTCCAGTTCCTCACACAGCCGAGCCTTCCACCCAAACCCACGTAAGAATCTCTGCTCTCACGGCTCGATCTTATAAACATCATCACTGCTGATGCGTTAAGACCAGATGCTCGGCAGTAATGGGGTGTTGGTGTGTTGTTTGTTTTGATGCAGAAGTCTCTCTGGAAAAGCTCTCGTTAAAGACAGTGGACATCCCGATGAATATAGATTTCCCTTCAGTGATTCAACTAGCTCCAAAACTCAGCAGCCTTCACGTAGCAGGAATCCAGCATGCTCGCTCACTGCTTCAGGCCCTGCCAGGTACGGCATCCGAACACACCACACACCACCTGGTAAACTGGTTTTGGTGAGGGGTCCTCATGGTGACCTGGAAGAGTTCCCACAAGGCAAAAATATAGATCTTTCATTAGGTCCCCACAACTTACTATAAAATCTGGCCCACACCACACTTGTTTGTGCACTATGGGGGGGACTTTGCCAGGAATAATGATTATGTAGATAATGGTGTTGGACAGACCTAATATCTCATTATTTCCTGGAATATCGTTGATAACGATAATTAGAACAATTTTTTTGTCTGGCCATTCCTTGTCTTGCCAATATTGCTTTTTTCCTTGAAATTGTTCATATCTTGTACACCATGACTGTATGTTACGTTAACTGCTAATCTAGAGGTTCACTACTTTTTGCAATTACCAGATGTAATATCGATCATTTTCCACAGAACCAAAATCTTTTGTTCGATTGAACAGATTTATAGGGTTTTGATTTCCTGTTTCTGTCCGAAGCTGGAGCTTGTTCCTGAATCTCAGTTTGACCTCTTATCTGTACAAAAGACACCTGTCCACAGCCTCAAACCGCAAGACTCCAAACTCAAACCATGGCCAAGACGAAAGAGCTGTCGAAGACACCAGGAAGAAAATTGTAGACCTGCAGCAGGTGGGAAATGAATCTACAATAGGCACGCAGGATTGGTGTGAGATAAATCATCTTGGGAGCACTTGTAAGAAAAGGAAGACATCAAGACCATTGATAATCTCCCTCGATTTGGGTTCAACGGCAAGATTCTCATCCCGTGGGGTAAAATATTATGAGACGGTGAGCAAAAATGATGATGAATGACCTGCGAGAGCTGGGACCAAAGTAACAAGGCTACCATAGTAAAAAAACATGAAGAGAGGGAATCAGATTCTGAAGTGCCAGGCGTGCCCCCCTGCTAAGCCAGTACATGTCCAGGCCGGTCTGAAAGTTTGCCAGAGGGCCATATGGATGAGCCAGAAGAGGATTGGGAGAAACATCCATGTGAGTCGATGATGAAACCAAAATAGAACTTTTTGGTAAAAAAAACTCAACTCGTCGGTTTGATAGGAAGGAAGAATGCTGAGTTGCATCCCAAGAACACCATACCTACTGTGAAGCATGGGGGTGGAAACATCATGCTTTGGAGCTGTTTTTCTGAAAACGAGACAGGAGGACTGATCCATGTTAAGGGAAGAATGAACGGGGCCATGTATCATGAGATTTTAAGCCAAAACCTCCTTCCATCAGTAAGAGCATTGAAGATGGAACATGGCTTCCAGCATGACAATGATCCCAAACACACCGATCGTGGCTTCGTAAAAAGCATTTCAAGGTCCTGGAGTGGCCTAGTCAGTCTCCAGACCTCAACCCCATAGAAAATTTGTGGAGAGAGTTGAAAGTCCATGTTGCCCAGTGACAGCCCCAAACATCACTGCTCTAGAGGAGATCTGCATGGAGGAATGGGCCAAAATACCAGCTACAGTGTGTGCAAACCTGGTGAAGACTTACAGGAAACGTTTGACCTCTGTCATTGCCAACAAAGGTTATGTTACAAAGTATTGAGTTGAACTTCTGTTATTGACCAAATACTTATTTTCCACCATAATTTACAATGAAATTCTTTAAAAATCCTACAATGTGATTTCCTGGATTTTTTTTCTCATTTTGTCTCTCATAGTTGAAGTGTACCTATGATGAAAAGTAAAGACCTCTCTCATCTTTTAAGTAGGAGAACTTGAACAACCAGTGGGATGACTAAAATACTTTTTGCACCCAATGTACATTTTCCAAAAGCAAACGTATTATGTGTGTGTTTGTTAAGACTCAGAACTACATGTACAGCAGGATCACAGTAATCCCTTGATCTCCTCATAATAGTTTTAAGTTTTGTATTTACAGAGTGCAGGCCTCTTCTGAAGGTGCTGAGGATAGAAGATGTAAACCTGTCAGACTGTCACCAGGAGATCATTCACCTACTACACAACTCCTCAGTGCAGGGTAACACACACACACACACACACGTTTAAAATCCCATTTCACAGTAACAAAAGACAAATAGTCGTCCTTTCTTTGCTTATTCATCCCAGTCCTCTTGCACTCTGTTGGTTTCAGAGCTGTGTTTGAAAGACTGTAGGCTGCTGGAGAGGTGCAGTGTAAAAACAGACTTCCTGCTGCCATTTGTTGAAGCTGTAAAGAGACTTTCTTCACTTCACTTCCTCTCGCTCGCTCAGAATCGACTCGGTGAGATGATGCACTTGCATACGTTCGTTCATGATAGCAGGCGCTTTAATGCAGCGTGAATAATAGATGAAGGAGAATCAAACTCGAGAACTGTTTAAAGCACATTTATGCTACTGGCATGTAAATGTAAAGGGTATTTTCACGAGAACGCTACCATCTACTAATGCCAGCACATTTTTAATTCATGGAAATTCCTGATAGTGTACTGTTACGACCCTGTGTAAGGGAAAGCCGTAACACTTAAGTCGATAGTATGGTGGACTTGACACTTTTTTTGTTTGATGGAACCCAAAAATGCATGGATAAACAGTATTACTGACAACACAGAAGATCAGCCAGATGAAACTGAGACTCAGAGTGAATGTGAAACAGTCTATATAGTTATAGGTGAGAGAATATACAGGCACATACACTTAAGAACACTATTTTGAGTCTTGATCCTTCCAAGGTTTTCCCTCATCACGTTTAGTTTTTTCCCCTATTGTAGGTTTGCTCAGTTGGGGCTGTGGACCTAGATAATTGTGAAGCTGCTTTGAGACAATGCTCTGTTGAAAAAGCACTAAACTGTATAAATAAATTACTTTTGACGCTTTGTGATGTTTATGCTCTCGGCCAAATGTACAGGTGTTTGTTGCAGAAATGCTGTGTTGCTCTCCACAGCTGTAGACCTGACAGAGGTCAAGGTCATTGCTGAGCTCAGCCTAGTGTTCACTTTCCTCATTAGTGCATCAGAACAGAGCTGCTGCAGTTACACTTTAGAGTCTTTTAATCACCAGTGCCATGTGATAGATTTATATACTAGCTATTTTGCAGAGTGTCTTATTTAACTGGTGGTATAACTCAGTTTAATATTATGCAGCTTTTGGACATTAACAACTGAAACATGCTCCTCTTCTACAGCTACCAGTGTCGCTGAGATGGCAGACCTGTTTTTAGGAGATCACTCCAGCAACATAACAAAACTGGACCTAAGGTAATATCATTAACATAATGTACATCTATAGTGTTTAGCAGAGTGACTAACCGAAGTGATTTGTCATTTCCTCGGAGGACAGATTCTTTATGCTAGTACAAATAGCCTACTGGAGTATTGTTGCTGACCATGTCTATCCCTTTATGACCACTGTCTTGAATGTGCCATGTCACAAAGCTCAAATCATCTCTAACTGCTTTCTTGGACATGACCGTGACTTCTCACATGGCCTCCCCAATAGCGCACCTTTAGGATGTCGTGGAACGGTCAGTGAATGTATCCGTGTGTGTGTGTGTATACAAGTATATGCCGCATAACATCCATTTGGTTATACGTCTGTGGTCCGATATTATCCTTTTTAAAGGGATATGACAATTTTCTATTGGCACTGTACACTCACCGATCACTTTATTAGGTCAGGACCCCTCACAGATCAGGTACTATTTGGGTGGTGGATCATTCTCCGCACTGCAGTGACACTGACGTGGTGATGGCGTGTTACGATTGGATCAGACTCATTAGTGCTGCTGGAGTTTTCTTAACTGTATATGAGTTTATAAACACTGTGTTCACTCACTGTGCACTGTTAGACATATCTACCATATTGCTCCACCTTCTAGATGTAAAGTTAGAGACCGTAGCGCATCTGCTGTTGCGCAGTTTGTTAGTCATCCTCTACTTGAGTCAAGATTTCTTTATATAGTGCTTTTTACAATGGAGCATTGTCTCAAAGTAGCTTTACAATTTTAGATCATCTTGTAATGTCCAGGGAGGACTAAGACAATCCTTAATCCTTCATTAGTGCTCACAGGATGTTGCCGGCTGGACACTTTTGGTCTGTGGACTATTTTCAGTCCTGAAGTGATAGAGCTATTTAAAAACTCCAGCAGCACTGATGTGCCTGATCCAATCATACCAGCACAACACACACTAACCCAACACCACCATGTCCGTGTCACTGCAGGCCGAGAATGATCCACCACCCAAACGATACCTGATCTGTGGGGCTCCTGACCATAAGAGAACAGTACAGGGGACGAACAAAGTATATAGAGAAACAGATGGACTACAGTCTGTAACTGTAGAACTAAAAAGTGCATCTGTATGGTAAGTGGAACTGCTGAAATGGAGTGTACAAGGAGGCGTACTTAATCAAGTGGCTGTTGAGTGTATGTATTAGTGTTAGCCGATGTTTTTGTCCACTTTGTTGCAGCTCTAACTTCATCCTTCCTGCTGATCTTCTGGAATTCAGTCAGAGGATGGAGGTGTACCGTCCCGCTCGGCGCTTCACGCTAAACCTATGCTTTAACCCTCTGGATCGTGACCCTGAAGTAAAAGATCGAGCCTTACGGAAACTCTTCCCCTTTTGTGACATTCTCACTGATGACTGGGACTCGAGATCGACGATGGCAGATCACATCAGTGTGATGTGAATACACTGGAGGCACTTGAGTCAGAGAGTGGACTGAATGCTAAAGGTGCAACCACATCAAACCTAATACTGTTACACATTCCTATAAATCACATGTCCCAGCTGTATCAGAGGTTCTTTTACAGAAATGTGTATTTTCTGGCCTTTGTGTTAGTGGTACCACATAACTACTTGTTTTAACTTTTATGCTCCTTGAAATGTTACAAAGCAGCAGCTGACCAGTGTGAGGCATGGAGCTGTGATTCCAGACACAGAAATATGGACAATGATGTTTTCTCAATGCTATGCAAATTAGTTATGACACTGTAATTCGACAAGTCTAAGGGTGCATCGCGAGTGTAATTGCCTGCTCACTCATGCAGCCTTTAGTCCAGTGTTTCCCAGCCTTTTTGAGCCACAGCACATATTTCACATTTCACATTAATCACAAGGCATAGCATCACATAAATATGTCACAAAAAATACATGTATTGAAATCTTGTCTCAATTTACTCAATGAGAAACCTGGGCCTGTTTAGTTGAACACAAAGCTGATATCTTACTGCCCTCTAGTGGAAGAGAAGGTAATTGTTCTGCCTGTAACTACGCTTAGAGTACCAATCAGGTGAAATTAGATAATCTTCCACAGCACACCTGATGATTTCTCACAGCCCAGTGGTTGGGAAACACAGCTTTAGTCCTTGATCTGGGAATCAATCAGCAGCCAATGAAACTGGCAACTGGAAAAAAAACCACGCAGGAGTCCCACCTTATCCACAGAGACATACCTCAGCAAATTCCCAACTGCAATTCTTACTGGTTCACTGTAAATCCTCAACTTGTTTGTAACTTTTGACATTAAGATTCCTACTTGCTAACCGGTTTGTGTAATTGTTATTTGAAAGTGCAGCGGTACCTCGGTTCTCACCCACCTCGGAACTCTTTGAATTCGGTACTTGATGCATTATGACTATGCATTATGATTATGTCGTTTGCTCTGGACTTGGTGCACTTGCTTAAACTTTGTATGAGCCGATCCACGCGATTCAAGTCATGATTCACTACACAGTGAATCATTTACATTGTACATTTACAGCATTTAGCAGACGCCCTTATCCAGAGCGACTTCCAACTGATAAATTCAATCTTACAATCCAAGCAATTGTGGGTTAAGGGTCTTGCTCAAGGACCCAACAGTGGCAGCTTTGGCTGAGGTGGGATTTGAACCCTGAACCTTCTGGTCCAGAGTCCAGTACCTTAACCGCTAGGCTACCACAGTCCCATCATGTTTACAATAGCCTTCAGAGAAGAGCTCTGCTGTTTTTTTAAATCGTATTAGTGCAAATGAGGCTCCATTTAAAAACGTTCATTTATAAGGGAAACAGGAATTGAATGCTCCAGAACACAAGCTGCATTTAGCTTAGCAGCTATACTAGCACCCTGAGTTACATTACATATACATTTAGCAGACACACTTATCCAGAGTGACTTACAATTGATACAGTCTTACAATCCAAGCAACTGTGGGTCAAGGGTCTTGCTCAAGGACCCTTCAGGGGCCAGCTTGGCAGAGGTGGGATGTGAACCCTGGACCTTCTGGTCTAGAGTCCAGTACCTTAACTGCTAGGCTACCACAGTCCCATTCATCAGCAGAGTGTTTTGCTATTTTGCACTTCCATTACTCACTAAATTCCATGAGATTCTTCACTTATAAAATAAGCTTTATATGAATGACTTTGGCTAACTGTAGGCTAATGTAAGTGTTTGATAATGTAGACCATTCTACCAAACACTCTTCAGGTCATGATATATTTAACTTATTTGTTGGAACAAATAATCAGGGAGTACCTGTATAATACAACTCAATTAATGCATATAATGCCTTATACAGTGTGGATTTTATGGGGTCTGGAACGGATTCATTCATTTTACATTATTTCTTATGGGAAAAATGTACTTAGTACTGGCTCTCTTTAGTTTTTCGGTTAAGCTTTCTGCAACAAATTAATGAGAACTGAGGTACCACTGTACAAAAAAGAACACAAAGAAAAGTGTGTCAGTATAAACTTACTAAACACATCTCCTGTATGTTTGTTGACACAGCCGCTTGATGTTCAGTCAGAGCTACCAAATGTGATAAAGTTTGTACTCCCAAGTCTACACCATGTTCTTTGACACTTTAATGCAGATTAGAGGGATATTAACAAAGTTTTTTTTTTTTATAACAGGATTTAATCAACATATCTAAACAATATTTACACAATAAATAAAAGAAAATCTGCCAAACAAAACCAAAGTCATGTATTGATCACCTTGGTCATGTGACAAACCATCAGCTTTTAAGGCCTCCACTGATTCACCAGTCCAGCTTCTTCACCCCATCTGTCTGAAGCACGTTTAAGAGGTTTCTGCCCGTCTCCGTGTTCAGACGACTCCCCTCTGGTCGTGAGAGTTCTGATGGAAGACAAAGGTCACGGCTTTGTCCCAGGAGGCCTGGAGCACCACGTCCTTCAGTCCTCGTTTATCAGCGCAGTGGTGCCAGCAGGACAGATTACTGGTACAGTCAGAACCCTCAGGAGGGGGGCGAACCTGACGGCCATTTACACACCTCTGGCATCGGAACCTGCAGGAAAACAGTAAAAAGGACCTCTTAATAATGTGGACATTCGGCTTGTCGATAATGGGTTATCGGACATTACAACCATTCAAATAAGCACTGATATTATTAAAATTATTCTTCTTTCATTTTCTGTGACATGCTACATTTACTTGGTGGATCGATTTAACTATAGCTTTTCTACAGTCATTCTAGTCTATGGTTAGTATACATTATAATTGCTAAATTATTTCCCTTTATGATTTTATTCAATAGGAAAGAC
Organism: Ancistrus triradiatus; assembly: GCA_025084515.1. NCBI lineage: Eukaryota > Metazoa > Chordata > Actinopteri > Siluriformes > Loricariidae > Ancistrus > Ancistrus triradiatus. The sequence goes on along the minus strand of JAJAGP010002408.1, from coordinate 59,901 downwards.
GACGATAACACTATTTAACAAGTTTTGTTCCCAGCTTTTTAATGTTATATTCCAATTGCTTATGTCTAAAACAAATTAAAAATTGCTTACATTCATCATAAACTTCGCTTTTGTGACCACGGCAACGGAAATTATGAATTTTTATTATAGAAACAGGTCACCAACAGGCATGCCGAAGTATACTTTGTAGGCCTCACACATCTTAGCAGATGCTTCCACAGAGTACTTTTTCGCTCTTGTCTTTATAAAATGGCCACATACATAGCAAAATGCGACTGCTGGATGTATGCAACCTCTGGATGCCATCTAAATGGACTAAGTTGCTGTGTACTGTAAGGAAAAAGGATGTCTCTCCAAACTCGATAAAATGGTCAATCTTTATTCCATGGCAGTACCAAAGTGAACCACAGAGTGTACTGAGGATTCAGCAGGAGCAAGACTGTCACCCGGGGGTAGCAGGAGTACCCACACAACTATATACATTTGAATTGAAAGTGTCCTGGTCCCTTCCTTAAGCTCCTCCTGTAATGGGGTGTGGGGTGAAAGTGTGAATACTGTCGTTATTCAGAATCTGGAATAGAGGAATGAATTCACAACCTGTTCTGTCGTAGGTCAGTTCCCCTTTGTCTGTGATGGCTGTTGCCCACTTACTATGCAATCCCAATCAATTAGATCATGTCTCTCCGTCTCTCAGGAAGGGCTATAGTGGCCCTATATAACTGTAATTATACAGCTACCTACAATTCTGTACAGTCCCAGAAAGTTCTAGATAATTCTGGACAGTTCTAGAAACTTCTTGATAGTTCTCACAACTCCAGAAGCTTCTTAAGTATCTTGAAATATGGCGAATATCCTTAAAAATAGATCAATTTCAAAATATCATTGTGCTGACCACAAAAGCAAAGTTTACAGGGAATAATAACTTTTTTCTATTCATTTAGGGTACAAACAATCAGGAAAACACACTTAACAACTGGGAACAAAATTTGTTTTTGAAAATTGTTACATGGTGTTTATACAAACAAGCGGCGCCTCGGGTCTTCCTCATCCATTTAATTTGTTCAAGAAGGCGTCACTTGTTGGAACCGAAAATGACTGGTTCAGAAGGGATGTCAAATCTTTCTCCCCATAAAGAACAGTTGTGGAAAGTCCAACCACTATATAAGGCACTTTATGCCATTTTAATGGAGCTTGTATCGTACAGGTGCTCCCTGGACTAACAAAGGGGACATGTTTCTGACAAATTCCATCATAAGTTAAATGTAAAATGAACTGAGGGAAATTAATGTTTGGTGTATCAGCCTGAGCCTGTTGATAAGTAAATGGATAAGTTTAGTTAATGTTTGACAAAAAACACTTTAAAACCTACAGTTGGCCAAAATCAATTAACACAAAGCTTATTTTAAAATAAAGTGTTTTAAAAAATGTCATGTAAGTTAGTGGGGAGTAATTGGATTGAAAGTGAAAAGTTTAAAGCAAAACAAAATTTTATTGGTGAACTCAATGGGGCACTAGCATAGCTGCTAAACTACCTGCAGCCTGTGTTCTGGAGCATTCAATTCCTGTTTTGCTTTCGGTTGGCTCTTATAAACTAACCTTTTTAGGACACGGAGACTTTTTTACACCATGAATACAGTACAGTATATATATATATATATATATATATATATATATATATATATATATATAAAAAACATTTATATAAACACAGCAGACTTCTCTGAGCAAGGCTATTGTGAACCTGAATCACTATCGCTGTGTACTGAATCAGCTGAAATGAGTCAAATGGCTTGACTCATACAAGTTTAAGCAAGTGCGCCAAGTACCAAGCAATAGACAAGAACGAAGACAGACTGTTCAGGTCAAAATGCGTCGACAAATTCAACGAGTTCTAAGCTAGCCGAGAACCGAGGTACCCCTGTACAATATACAAATAAAACAACAATAATTAAACCTATACAAATAACTACAGGATATAACTGTATTATTCTTCAAATAAACCTACAGATTTCTCTCATTTTTTTCTGAACTCGCTTCTTAAGAACAAGTGGTATTCTTGAACACATTCTGTTCTTAAATGTTTTCTTAACCTTACGATAACCTCACACTTGTCTTAGGCTGTAAGAGCTGAAGGTAAGCATCAAATGAAGACATGTTTAAACTGTTTAGTTACTGGAAATGAGGCTTACATTTCAACTTAAATGCTTAAAAGCCTTTCGAGTGAAGGTCATCCTTAAAATACAAAAGTCTACATAAGAAAAGTTTATGACAAAGCCGGCCAGTTCTTCCACCATCACCTCTATTCCTCGTTTGCTAATGTTTTTTGAACTCTTGGAACTCCTCGGAAAGGATTACACCAATACCGGAGATAACAGTCAATACAAATTCAAAATGCGTCTTGTGCAGCACATTGTCAGCTGTGAAATGCAACGTAGTCTACATAAGAAACAATAGAGTTTCTTAGGAAAATAATGATTATTTTCTTAAGTTAATATTTGAGAACTTCTTAAGGGTTTCTTTTCCCCCCCCGAGAACCGCATTTAAGAACATTCTTATGGACTTCTTAGTTTTTGTCTTACGAACCTTCAAGTTTTTTTTAAGAAAGTTCTCATGAATCCGGCCCCAGATGAAGAAATATGATAAAACGAGCTGGATTTTAGCTGTTATCAGATTCGTTAGAACATGTATACTCTGTGTTCAATGAGTTTCCTCAGTCTGCGCATGCATGCAAATGTTCTGGAAGTGGTTAGTTGCCAGATCTGTTTATTCTAAGGGACTTTGGACTTTTCTATAAAGTTGCTGACAGATATTGTTTCTAAAATGTAGTGGCTATCCCTCTGTCTGTCTCCCTCACTCTCTCTCTAGTATTTCTGCAAACTGGTTTGTTGACCTTTTTTTTTTTAAACTCATCAAGAGATCACTCTCTGACATAGTAGTGGGTCTCCGGAGCCAGTTTGCTTCTTTCAGGCAACACACTATGCTGTAAGACTGCAGTCATATTGTGGTTCTTCCTGACTTGCATCAACTTAATATTGTTTAATATGATAATCGGATGTTTAAATTTAATTACCTAGTGAATATGGATATTCAGCATGACTGGGACCTGTCTTCAGGTGACTCAGAATTACTCTGAACTATTTATCACTTATATTGATCACAGTTAGGAATGAGATCTGCCTACACACAGTTATACTCGTATACTCATGGATTAGTCCTATGGACAACGGAAAGCTAACGAAATCACTACATCGCAGTGTGTGTGTGTGTGTGTGTGTGTTTACCTGTCATGTGTGTCACTGAGTGTTTCCTCATTAAGAGTAAAAAGCTCCCTCAGCTCCTCCAGAGAGAAATGTCTCTCTACATCCTGCTCCTCGTCCACCACACAGCTGCTCAGAGCTTTCTTATGAGCCTGTCTCTGCAGGATCTTCTCCTCTATAGTCCCCGTCTGTACACAGATACAGACAGACAGATGTAGCTTCAGGCAGACACGTACTTTTTAGCATAAAAATAAAACATGATGGGTTATCGATCTGTACAATAATTAACTGTAGAGGCTGTTACACATCAAACTGTTATTGGATGACAATAGACTAATTTGATCTCATAATTAATGATGCTATCTTACAAACCAAACTATTTTTCAGACAGCAAAAAACGTTATGTTATTTTATTCGCCCTCTGTTTGATTTTTGCAAACTTCTGCAGGCGACAAAAACTCACTGACCAATCATTATCGCTTCTGGTGTTGGCATAGCAACCAAGATGGCCGAGTGCAGTTTGCAAAATCTCCTGATCCACATTATCCCAGCATAATATCACAATATTCCGCAGACCATCTTGGGCTGTCTCAAAGTGGCACAATGCTTGATGGGACTGTGGAGGAAAGTCCATGACAGTCATCACTATTTGATCTTCTTTGGTTGTTGCCAAAATCGGAGATGTGTTTTGGGTTATGATATTTGTAATGAACTCTATTAAATTTGAGAAAAATGCTAAATAGAGGTTTAGAGGTCTCAGATTTGGCCTCCACTGTCAAATCAATTTAAAATAATTTATATAAAGCAAATTTATGAGCAACAGAGGCTCAGCTTCCAGAAACATGATCTTAATAGAAATTTGCTATTCATTATGTTGCATGTGACTTGCTCATGAGGAGTGTGTGTGTTTGCCATTACTACTATAACCTTGTGTTAAAATGGATTTATCTCAGTAACTGGATTTCTCAGTACAAGTATTCACATACTCCGACTGAAATCCGGTTTCTCAGTCTGTGCATGCACACAGAGCTGTTCCAGAAGCAGCTAGCAGAATAAAATACAGTTGCCAGGACCTCTTATTCCAAGACGATGATAGCCAAATGCGCCGATCCTGCCGGCAGGCACTCGAACCCACGCTTCTGTGATGGCAGGCTAATGATTAGACTGCTGCACCACCTGAGCACCCATGTAAGGATCTGAATAGCTTAATATACAGTACACTGATTATTACACTGAACATTAGCTAACCCTTGTGAGGGAACTCACTGAGAGCAGTCTGTAAATATAGCAGGTTTTTCTCTGGCCGTCTCTCCACACCCGCGCCATCGCCTGCTCGTCATTGGCTGGATTCCAGTCAGGGTCAAACATCACCAGCCTATTTGCACCAATCAAGTTGAGCCCACATCCACCAGCCTTACTGCTCAACATGAAGATAAACTCTGGGTTCTAGAAAACAGGGACGGGGGAGGAAAAGTGGATTAGGGAATGATTCTGCTCAGCAAAGCTCAAGCATGTTTCAGATGGATTCATGGAAACTGATGCTTTAATCTTTAGGGAGGGCGAAGAGACAACGTTACTTACAGAAGGACTGTTAAATCTTTCAACGATCTTGGCTCTCTTCTTGATCGACATCGTTCCATCCAGTCTCACGTAGAGATATCTAAACACAAGACAGAAGAGATGATTAGAAAAGTCAAATGAATTTATAAAGCACTTGGTGGCACAACTGTGGAAGCCTAGCGGTTAAGGTACTGGACTCTGGAGCAGAAGGTCCAGGGTTCAAATCCCACCTCTACTAAACTGCCACTGTTGGGTCCTTGACCCACAAATATAAGACTGTAGAAGTTGTAAGTTGCTCTGGATAAGGGCATCTGCTAAATGACATAAATGTAAATGTAAACTAAACAATAAGTAGTAACACGCCCCATCACAAAGCTCAGATCATCTCAAACTGGTTTCTTGAACTAGCACTCAAATGGCCTCCACAGTCACCAGATCTCAACCCAACAGAGGATGTGGTGGAACGGGAGATTCACATTGTGGATGTGCAGCTGACAAATCTGCAGCAACTGCATGATGCTATCATGCCAATATGGACCACAGTCTTTGAGGAATGTCTCCAGGACCTTGCCGAATCTATGGAAGGAACAATTAAGGCAAAAGTGGGTCCAACCCCATACTGGCAAGGTGTACCTAATATAGTGGCCAATAAATGTATATTGGATGTGAATTATCATTTTCATCTTTTTTGAAGAGTCTTATTTTAATGTCATTTGCATAACTAAGTGCAACTCTTGTTGAAGTTCCATATGCAATTGACATTCATTCTGTTGCTCAATGTCCGGCGTCTTAACTGTGAACAGTGATTTTTCTGTTGGCCTCAAGTTCTGTAAATAAAATTAAGAGAATAGACTAAATGGTGACTTGCATACCATTCTGAACATAATTTATAGTTACTGCTACAATAATGTTTATGAACGTGGCTGTGACTCACTTGCGAGTGCGACACAGTTTCTCGAACAGATCCAGAGTCTGTGTGTAGTTGGACACCAGCACCACTTTGTCACTGGTTGTTGACTTTGTCATGGCCAGAATGTAGTCCAGCACCAACATCTTACCTGAGATCACACATTAATCAGATCATTAACATGTCGATAGTGAATGAACACACACAGTAAGGAGTAAGAGCTGACCTGAGAGCTGTGGTTCCACTGCTTTAGTGGAGTAACCAGGTGGGAAAAGCTCCATCGCTCCAGAAAAGCCTTCATCTCCATCCACACACTTCTCATAGATCAGAGAGGGGTCTGAGAGACACAGAGACACAGAGACACACAAAAGGATGTAGTGCAGAGTTAACATTTACATTACATTGTACATTTACAGCATTTAGCAGACGCCCTTATCCAGAGCGACTTACAATTGATACAGTCTTACAATCCAAGCAATTGTGGGTTAAGGGCCTTGCTCAAGGACCCAACAGTGGCAGCTTGGCAGAGGTTTAATTTGAACCCTGGACCTTTTGGTCCATAGTCCAGTACCTTAACCGCTAGGCTACCACAGTCCCTGAGGGCGTTAATGTGCACTTAATAATAATAATAATAATAGTATTAATACAGCAATAAACAGCTTAGCTGTCTATCAAGCACAGCCCTAATAATAAACTGAACTGTGTCAATGTGTTTGAAGCTCCCAATAATAGCAGCATCTTACAGTTCTGAACATAAAGCTAGACTGTACGTTTTTCCTCACTCTGACATGTGACTAGGCAGCCCGATGCTCAGCATTTCTGTAACTTGTGCCACTTTAGCTGTTGTACTGGGATAATCAATGCTATTCTCTTCATCTGGGTATATATATAGATTGATGTGTGCAAGAAGCAGGAGTGCAGACTTACGGTTGCAGAGCTTCTTGAGTGAGGTGATGGAGGACAGAGAGGAAACGCTGATCTTTCCCTGCTGCAGAGTCTCAACCGGTTTAGCCTGCTTCAGGAACAGCTTATAGAGCTCTTTCTGCAGAGGAGTCAGCCTACACACAAACAAGAATGTTTCCAGCACCTTGTTGAAACCAAGCCACAAACAATTATGGCAGTTCTGAAGGCAAAACGGGGTCCAACCTGTGGCTGGTGAGCATAACTTAACCAGATTCAACTAATATGAAATTTCTAACTATCACAAAATTGTATTTAGGTCAATGAGTTACCCGCAGCAAACAACTTGCTCAATCTTAACAGGCAGATACTTTGAGAGAATGTCCGAAGTCCTCCTGATCAGACACCTGCACAGACCAGAAACGCAGACAGGTAAGCACGGTTCGGTTTCACCTGTTGTTTTCTGAGAAGGTCACTTAAACCACTTGATACCAGAGCAAAAGCTCAGTCTTATGAGGATGGAACAAAGTTTATTGTGTACGAAAAATGCCTTTGAGCTGAAGATTACCTATTAACGATGCTGATGAGCTCTTTGAGCTTCTCTTCCCCGAGAGCGCGCTCTTTATCACTAGCGTCGGCGTCACGGCCCTTCAGGATGGGAATCTCAAACCGCTTCTTAAATTCCTGAGCTGTGCCTACACCAACAAGGAGCAGTAACAAGCTCAACACAGCAAGCTTCTAAAATCTAATGAATTTTGTTAAGATGTTGACTGTAGACAACCCGATTCAGTTCCTACTAAAATACACCGGCCACTTTATTAGGTACACATTGCTATTACCGGGTTGAACCACCTTGCCTTCAGAACTGCCTTAATTCTTTGCAGCATAGCTTCAACAAGGTGCTGGAAACAGTCCTCAGAGAATTTGGTCCATATTGACATAACACCATCATGCAGCTGCTGCACATCCATGACGCAAATCTCCCTTTCCATCACATCCCATATGTGCTCTATTGGATTGAGATGTGATGACTGTGGAGCCAGTGGAAACCAGTTTGAGATGATTTGAGCTTTGTGACATGGTGTGTTATCCTGCTGGAAGTAGCCATCAGAGGATGGTACACTGTGGTCAGAAAGGTGTGGTCACGGGCAGCAACAACACTAAGGTAGTCTGTGGTGTTTAAATGATGCTCATTTGGTATTACTGGGTCCAAAGTGTGCAAAGATAATATCACCCCACCGAAAGACCACCGCCAGTCTGAACCACTGATACGAGGCAGGATGGATCCATGCTTTCATGTTGTTCCCGGCAAATTCTGACCTTACCATCCGAATGTCACAGCAGAAATCGGCATTCATCAGACCAGGCAATGTTTTTCCAATCTTCTGTTGTCCAATTTTAGTAAGCCCATAGGAATTGTAGCCTCAGTAACCTGCTCTTAGCTGACAGGAGTGGCACTCTGTGTGGTCTTCTGCCGCTGTAGCCCATCTGCTTCAAGGTTGTGAACTCAGAGATACTCTTCTGCATATGCACATTTTCTCTTTTTTGGACCATTCTCTGTAAAGCCTAGAGATGGCTGTGTGTGAAAATCCCAGTAGATCAGCAGCTTCTGAAATATTCAGACCAGCCCATCCAGCACCAGCAAATATTTCATTTATGTCATTTAGTAGACACCCTTATCCAGACTGACAATTGCTACAGTCGTACAATCCAAGAAACTGTGGGTTAGGGGCCTTGATCAAGCACCCAACAGTGGAAGCCTGGCAGAGGTGGGTTTTGAACCCTGGACCTTCTGCTCCATAGTCCAGTACTATTCCACCACAGTCCCTTTCACGTTCAAATTCACTTAAATCACCTTTCTTCCCCATTCTGATGGTCAGTTTGAATTTCAGCAGTTCGTCTTGACCATGTCTACATGTCTAAATGCATTGAGTTGCTGTAATTAGCTGATTAGATATTTGTATTAACAAGCAGTTGAACTGGTGTACCTAATAAAGTGGCCAGTGGCTGTATCAATGAGTACTAAGAGACATCCTAAGAACAAAGAAGTGGAAAATAACACTCAAACAATACCTCACAGTCTGACCGGAACAGACATTTCCACAGATTAAGAATGAAGGTTAGTACAGAACATCTGAAAACGTTAAAGGGTTAACTTCGGTAGCATAACTAGAACATCTCAACGGTTTTTAAGTCTCTGATCCACGTACCCAGGATGCCGGCATTGACGAAGTGCACCAGGCTGAAGTACTCGAGTAGATCGTTCTGAATGGGTGTTCCAGAGATCAGGACTCTTCTCTGGGCATTCATTGCATTCAGAGCCTGGTATGTCTGATTATCCGAGTTTTTCAGCCTGTGACCCTGAAATGTCGAACGAAAGAAAGCTTTAGCTGAGCCAAAGACAGGATTTTCTTTATGCAACTGATCATTAATATTTATGAAAGTAGTTAGTTCATGATTCGATTTTCTTACTTTTATTTTTTTATTGCTGAAGTGTAAACAATGCGAAACCAATGGACATGTTCTTGAGCAAGTTTTTAAGCAACAACATAGACACTAAGTTCCTGCAATTAAAACAAATGACTAGGAACAGAGATTTAAAATGGTAAATAAAATGTTGTATCGTCACCATATATTTTATTTCTGAAGAATAACAATTCAAGAATGGTGTAGAATGGTGTTCAGAGAATGCAACTGCATCAGACTGTAGATTGTCTATAACATTTCATACCTCATCACAAATGACCAGTCCGACTTTGCCTTTGTGCAGGACTTCAGCGTGGAGACGGAAAGTTTCGTACGAAATGATCAGAATTGGACTGGGAATTCTCAGACCTTGTTGGGACATGAAGCTCACTGAGACACAAGAAACAAGCAAGATACATACTCAAGCTTCTGGTTAACATGTACAGCATTTAACTGAAGCCCTTATCCAGACAGACATACAAATGAAATCTAACAAGGTTCAATCCAAGCAATTACAAGTTAAGGACCCTGCTCTAGGGCCCACCAGTGTAGCTCGCAGGGCTAGGACTTGAACCGTAAACCTTCTGGTCGATAGTCCAGTATTTTGGTCACTGCCCCACCACAACCTAATATTTTCTAATAGTTATATCGACAAAAAACAATTTCGATATCTTCTGGGATTTTGGTAACAACGATAAATAGATGATACTACTAAAGTATTCGAGAGTTTTTGAACTCATCTCTAACAACTGGTAATTGGTGACAGCATGTGTTCTATTTTGCCATCTGTTGCTTTTCTTGTCATAAGGCGCTTTTTTGCAGAATGAGTCCACCCATGCTTGCTGAGTGTGTTTTTGTGCTGGTACCGTGGCTGGCTTAGGCCTGTTGTGAACAGCTGACTCCTGATGTTTAGCATAATCTTCATATTCTGCTAAGGTTGGGTATCGTTTGCATTTTACTGTTTCTGATTCTGCTCATCAATTCCAAAGTGGTGAAAAAAGATGCCATGTTTAGGTACAAATGACGTCTTTACTTTTTTAATCTTTCAAAGGTGTGTTTCATGAATTTGAACCCCTTTTGTACTGGATATGCTAGTGAGGTCCTAGCGCTCTCTGTGGAGCTGAGCAATGCAGCAGTTGGACAAGGAGACCACAGTCAGTCAAACACCCTACACTGTTGGAGCTCTGCTGGTGCCTTAGATGTTTTGTCATGTTGGAGGTGCAACCTCGTTAACAACAGATCAGCTTTCCACACATATTTCATTTGGCCTGTTTATATTCTCTCATAAATTGGAGCCATACTTTGGAGAGCTTCCTGATTTCCACCATCCTGTAATGTTACAGCTGAGCTTTTCAAAGTAAAACTACCTGATGACGTATTACACAACTGGCAGATAGGTTCCTCCTTACAGACGGATTTTTGCACTAATTGCGGTTGTGTATTTGACGCATAAAACACAGTAGTAGGAACCGATAATTGAAGCCAAAATTCTACTTTTTTTATTTTTATAGGTACTTGGTTCTTGGAATTTGAATACGTAAACATATCGGACATAATTAAAACAACATTTAAGATATTATCGTGGACGATCACGTCGCACAGCCCTACACAGCTGTAATTCGCAACCTTCAGCCACCAGTCCCTTGGTCTCAGACCTGATCCTTTTCCTGTGCAGATGCCGGAACTTCTCCAAGCGCCCATGATCTCCCATACACCAAACCCTCCAGGTCTATCCCAAGAGTCTTAATTAGTGTGCTTTACCTAGCTTGCGATCTATCTCTTCCTTGGATCCTCCGTCTATAGCCAGAGGTTGCACACGTCCTCCCAGCCACTTCCCCACTTCATTGTACCAGTTCCTGACGAGGCTGGACGGAGACACCACGATGGCCTTGTCAATCTCGGGCTTGAGATCCGGGCTCTGACGGAGCAGAGTCCATATCAGCGTGATGCATTGTAGGGTCTTCCCCAGCCCCATCTCGTCAGCCATGATGCAGCCGTACGAGTCCGGGATGCGCCGCCCCGTTACACACTCCCACAGAAACTTCACCCCCTAAAAATCAGCACAACACACTGATAGCACTGAGGACTAGAGGCGTCAAAACAAAAATTGAAATTCAAACGCATGTTGAATTCAGTGATAGAGGTACGTTCGAATGTGAAATATACCTACAACGTTATCAGAATTTCACACAAGTCCTAAAAGTAAATAGAGAGAGAATCTGAAAATCTTATAAAATGTTCATTTCTTCAGTGAGGGAATGATCCAATATTAAATATCTGTGAGTGGCAAAAGTTTGTGAACCTCTGCTTTCTGTATCTTGTGTGATTGCATGTGCAGAAATAACTACTAACTAAATGTTTCCGATAATCAGTCCGGCACATCGGCTTGGAGGAATTTCAGGCCATTTTTTTGTACAGAACACTGGGATGTTGGTAGATTTCCTTCAGGTCCTTTCACAACAATATTTCTATTGGATTAAGGTCAGGACTTTGACTTGGCCATTCCAAAACATTACATTTATTCTACTTTTACCATTCTTTGAAAATGACTTAGGTGTTTAGGGCCAGTGTTTTTTCTGCAAGACCCACATTCTCTTAAGATTCAGTTCCCAAACAGTTTCTTTTAGAATATGCTGGTATAGTTCAGAATTGCTTGTTCCATCAATTATCGCAAGCTACCACCACACCACAGATAGGGTAAGGTTCTTATGCTGGAATAGTTTTCTTTCACAAGACAAACACATCATAAAAGTTCTAGTTTTGTCTCATCCATCCACAAACCTTTTTCCATTAGCATTCAAGCCTGTCCACATGATCTTTGACAGACTGCAGATGGCCAGTAACATTCTTTTTTTTAGAGAAATGGCCCACATTCGAATATTAAATCATCTGGAATTTGTGCCAGGAATGATTGCATAATCACAGATCAAATGGAGTCTCTTCATACCCAAAATAACTAACCCCCAAGTCCAACCCTAAACCAACCTAACAACCTATTTAATCTTAGACCAGAAATGAAGATCAAACACAGGAGCTTAGCCCTAGCCTGAATCCCAACAACTAACCTTAATCCTTATGCAATAGAAACCAGAGACTAATCTAACTAATCTTTGCCCAATCAACACTCAAGCTGAACCATAGCCCAAATCTCACCACCTAATTTTACCTTTTGCCCAAACAGCTGCACTTAACCAGTGCATTTGTAATACAATCTTAATTCTTGACCAACCAAACCTAAGCTTATCCATAGTCCAAACCTAATACCAAACAGTAACCCATGCCCAATCCAAGAACCCAAACTGAACTTGCATGCTTAACCCCAGCTTAACCCTACCTTCTAAACCACTATCTACAATAAATCCTTTCAGTTCTAATAAAACATGCTCACCTCTCTTTGATGGGGTCGTAAGATTTTAGTGAGCACTGGATCCACCACAACATGCACAGGCACCTTGTCCCTACAGAATAAGTACAGAGCATGTGCAGATGCATTGTTATTCTTACGTGATGCAAAATAAAAAAAAGAGGCAAATGTAAGTGGTGGCAGTAGCCTACAATAAAATGAAAACCAACAAACACCACAGGTCGATCTATTGTTTAAAACAAATAAATAAAAGCCAGTAGCTAGTACTGTAGTTGTTGCAGATGTAGTGTTAACTTCTTTTCATTTAAATCAAGAACATGTCTTTTGACTCAAAGTGTTAGGCCACCATTAGATATACCAGTGTTTCACCAGCAGCATAATGAACACATACAGTGGGGTAAAATAGTGTTTAGTCACCCACTGGTTGTGCAGGTTCTCCTACTTAGAAAGATGAGAGGGGTCTGTAATTTTCATCATAGGTACACTTCAACTATGAGAGACAAAATGAGAAATAAAATCCAGGAAAATTCATATTGTAGGATTTTTTAAAGAATTTAATTGTAAATTATGGGTGGGAAATAAGTATTGGTCAATAACAAAAGTTTCAACTCATTACTTTGTAACATAACCTTTGTTGGCAATGACAGAGAGGTCAAACGTTTCCTTAAGTCTTCACCAGGTTGGCACACACTGTAGCTGGTATTTTGGCCCATTCCTCCATGCAGATCTCCTCTAGAGCAGTGATGTTTTGGGGCTCCCTCCACAAATGTACTATGGGGTTGAGGTCTAGAGACTGGCTAGGCCACTCCAGGACCTTGAAATGCTTTTTATGGAGCCATCCATTTTCTTACAATTGCTCCCACAATTGATTTATTCACACCAACCTGCTTGCCTATTGTAGATTCACTCTTCTCAGCCTGCTGCAGGTCTACAATTTTCTTCCTGGTGTCCTACAACAGCTCTTTGATCTTGGCCATGGTTGAGTTTGGAGTCTGACTGTTTGAGGCTGTGGACAGGTGTCTTTTATACAGATAACGAGGTCAAACAGGTGCCATTAATACAGGTAATGAGTGGAGGACAGAAGAGCTTCTTAAAGAAGTTGTTACAGGTCTGTGAGAGCCAGAAATCTTGCTTTTTGAGGGTGACCAAATACTTATTTCCAACCATGATTTACAATTAAATTCTTAAAAACTCCTACAATGTGATTTCCTGGATTATTTATCCTCATTTTGTCTCTCATAGTTGAAATTACAGACCTCTCTCATCTTTCTAAGTAGGAGAACTTGCACAATCAGTGGCTGACTAAATACTTTTTTGCTCCACTGTATAATTATTTCTCAGTTTCTTTATTAACATACAACCAGAAAATACAGGAAGTTTGTATGCAGTATTAAAAAAACTGGGGAAAAAAAAATAAAAATAGGTAGCACCTAAGAAAGCACCTTTCTGGAAGGGAAACAGGATGAAAAGGCTAAGATATACTAAAGCTCACAAAGATAATCATTGAGTGAGAGTCAGAGTTTGAAATTCTTGTGTCCAGTCGTCAACAATATACAATACATGATCATTACACCATTGCTAAAACAGCAAATCTAATGGTGGTTTAAGACTTTTGCACAGGACTGTATACATGTAGAGATAATACTGATATATTATTTGTGACTGACTTGTCTGCTTTGATGAGGTCATGAGCACCAAGAGCCGGCGGCTCGTAAAGAACCAGAGCTCCATCCTCAAACGGGTCATGAAGTGGCTTTCTTACACCAGACCTTTTTAAACCCAGAGCTCGCACTCCTAATGAACCTGGGAGAGGGAGAGACAGAGAGAGCCCATTAAATGAATAATATTACACAGTGTTATGAAAGTCTTGGGGAAAAAAATGATAAAAGAGTACACTAAGTTCAGCAACCTGTGTAATTTGGTATAGGAACCTTGAATGGTCTTGAAAGGATTTTCCGAATAAACGCCTCCTGAAAATACAGGACCAAACACATGGGTTACTTTACAGGCAAAGGTTACAATTACAACAGTAACAAAACATGTCACACAACAGCTTTATAACCCCAAGCAAACCCATTGGATGAAGCAGGTATGGAAAGTAAGGGAGTTAAAAAAAAAAAAAAAAAATCTCCAGTTAAATGGTCAATAGTGTTGCCTCACAACTCGGGAATCCCATTACCTATTTGAGGTGACACAGGCTAAATTCCCTTAGTCACGAAGAAGACTAACAATTACAAAACTACAATTAAATTTAAAACTTATAAAAGGTGCTAAGCTTCATAAATCAGGCAACAGCTGTAAAGAAGCTACACGATAGAAGACTCACTGTTAGGACAATAATTAAGACGAGCTGTAATAAACACATCTGGAGGTGGGCAAAACTGTATTTTTCCCTCAAGCACAGAAAGAGGAGGAAAAAATCCCCAAACATCATGTTTGGTTATTTACAGAAGATTTCTGGACTCACCACATATACAAATCTATAAACAGATATCACCTTCATGCCAACAAACTATTTGAATGGCATTTGAAATTTCAAATTTTACAAAAACTGTTACCAAAAAAAGGTTGCTATTGAGAAGGCATAATCATGTGATGTGATTATATTGGTCTCTAGTCAAATCAGGACTTCTGACAAATGTCTGGAATTCAGTAGGTGAAAGCTTACATGCTCATTGCTGTCCACACACAGAGGTCGGTTCGTGAGCTGGATCAGGGGCTTCCTATACGGAGATATGTAACTGTCTCTGCAGGTTTTCTCCCCTTTCATCCTTTTGCTGGTCTGTAAGGGTACATTAAGAAGCATATGGGTAATTCCAGAGTTCACAAACGTTTCTTTGCAACTGCATATAGTGCATTTATATACAGCAGGTAATCAGTTTGGGATTCACCTATACAATTTGTTTAGCTTTACTGGGACTGTGGGTAAGGTGGGTAAGGTACTGGACTATGGACCAGAAGGTCCAGGGTTCAAATCCCACCTCTGCCAAGCTGCCACTGTTGGGTCCTTGAGCAAGGCACTTAACCCACAATTGCTTGGATTGTAAGACTGTATCAACTGTAAGTCGCTCTGGATAAGGGTGTCTGCTAAATGCTGTAAATGTAAATGAATAAAGTTATTTACTGATTTGGCCGAGAAACTAGCAAATGATTCATATTTACCTATCATTCTTTGGCACTCATTACTGTACATTTCATTAGTTATACAAAGTGAAGAAGATACAGAGTGACAATACACACTGTTCTTTAATGGTGTTTTATAGCAGGGTAGTACACATAGGTCACAAAGTTTCACCAATAGTCCAGATGTCGTAGCTGTGACCTTATGCATCACAGCCAGTCCACCGAATAGGTGCCATTCTGTCCACAGGACATTACAGGTATAGATAATCAATATAATTAACTGTAAAAACATTTCATTATTAAACAAACTGTCCGGCACAGAAATGCAGATGAAATCTTGAGGTACACAATTTAAAACATCAACAAAAACTGTTACCTAGAACACTGAAAAATAGTATTCTGGTTTCTAATATAACACGTTACAATGAAATATAACAATTAAAGTCCTTCACAAATCTTATGGTGCGTTTTGTCACTCCATATCCCATCTATTTTGTCATATATCGATCATATTTTACTATAAAATACACATTTTAGTCATGCCCGCAGGTTTTCACTCAGTCCTGTTACATATTCCCACTTCTGAAAACTATGGAACATATTGCCAGTCATGCGTTCAATAGGAAGTTGTATCATCAGGACCTTCTGAAGACCATGGAGAACACTCTCATTTTTTCCCATATGTTTCATGATACTGTAACTATAACTGAGAGAGAGAGAGAGAGAGATTGTACCCACTGTGACAGTCATGGCAATAAAGCTCACTCAATTGAATTGAGAGAGCGAGAGAGAGACAGAGAGAGAGAGAGAGAGAGAGAGAGAGAGAGAGAGAGAGAGAGAGAAAGAACTATGGGGGACTTGTACTTCTCTATAGATAGGAGACATTTCGGGTTTCTTCCAGACTTGCATTAATGTGCAAAAATCTTAGGCCACCATCAGATCACACATTCCACTGTTTTAGCAATGGTTTAATGACCATATATGATTATTTCTCACTATCTTTATTATAATACAACCAGAAAATACAGGACATTTGTATGCAGTATTAAAAAACTAAAAAAAAAAACAAAAAAACAAACAAAAGACATTTCTACAGTGTTTAATGTGACCTTCCTTTACGCTTGACAAAACAAAGTTTGAATTTTTGGGGTCCAAATGCCAACTGTATGTTATATATGGTCATTATACCATTGCTAAAACAACAAATCTAATGACAGCCTAAGACTTTTGCACAGTGCTGTATGCCACTGCTTTAGGTTCAGAAACTTGACCAGGGGGTGCTCAGAATTTTGCATAAGACTGTGGGCGGCACGTGGTTGCAAGTGGTTAACGTAGTCATCTCACAGCTCCAAAGATCAATGGTTCGAAGCTGACCTTGGACTCTGCCTGTGTGGAGTTTGCATGTCCTCCCCTTATCCATGTGGGTTTACTCTGGATGCTCTGATTTATTCCCACATTCCAAAGACATGCATTAGATTAACCGGTCACGCTAAATTGATCCAGTATAAAAGTAACCTCACTCCTGTCGTGAAGAGCAATTGATGCTGGTGCGTCGTTAAATAAATAAACATAAACAAATAAACAAGCATAAGGCTGTGTGTACTTACAATCTGTGAGTCCCAGTCTTCATCATCATCATCATCAGATGAGTCTCTCAACCTCCTCTTAGCAAGCTGACTGGGTGCGAAGCTTCTCCTCTGAAACAACAATTCTTATAGACATTACATTTTAATTTGACTTTAAAAAACAGTAGCTATATTATATGTATCTGTATATGAATCACAGAACTCAATGCACATTTGTAGTTTATTTATATGAACTAAACAGTATTGTTGTGTGATCTCTGTACCTGCATATTAATCTAATGTTAATATAAACGTTTATGTTACAATTTATTTAAATGAGTAAACACAGTAGCAAGGTGGTCTATTTAACTGAACATTATTATAATACTAACAAACATTCATTTTGTTTGATTTACCTCCGTGTATCTGTATATTAATATAAATAAGAACTTACCATAGTAACAGACGAAGTCTGAATTTGTATGGCCCTCACTAGCTTGTTGAGCTAATTGGTCCGTTTGGTGTTAGAATTAAAGTAAATAATCATTATTAATGTAAATACAACTACTATTCAGCAAGTACACAAATAAATACTTTATTAAACCGACTGTCTGATATTTAGATTAGCAAACTACAGACTGTCGCGCCCATCATCTGTTATTAAACATCCCGCGCGAACGCAAGCAGCGTAAAAGTACGGGACGTGAAAAGGACCAAATTTCACAGCGCGTTGTTGAAAATGCTAGCGTACACGATGACATACCGGGGTGTACCGAGCTTTATCTACTAGTGGTGGGAATTCTCTTTTGGCTCGGCTCACTAAAAAGAACCGGCTCTTTCGGCTCCCAAGTGGTTCTTTAGATTTTTTGTAGTTTAATGTATTACCAAATTATGTGTAAAATGAGTTACTAATGTAAAAACACATAATATCCAATGTTTGTAATTATTAATATGGTTTTTATTTATATACTCACAATGGAACACAGTAAAATAAAATACAAAAACGAAGACCGATCTCAGTTACAGGTCCTATCTGGTCTCAGGTCTCTGATTATGTGTATTATTTGTAAATTTGCAACAATATACAGGGAAACAAGACATAATCAAGAAAACATCACTCAAGAAAATATAAATAAAAATGTGTAAAAAAAGAAAAAGCAGCATCCAGGTTACAGCTTTTAATGAAGATTGGCATTCAAAAAAACCAAGGATCTCATCTTTGAGGGGTTGATCCTGCTTCTCCTTTCTGTTACGATATGACCTGTTGTAGAAAAGATTCTCTCGGAGGGGATATTATATATAGATTTACTTGTTCATGTGAAATGACAAGAAAGTTGAATCTAATATATATATATATATATAAAAAAGATTAGCAGCAAAATGTTCAATAAATTTAAAAATATATAAATCGGCTCACAATAAGGAACCGGCTCCCGTCGTTCATTTCAAAGAGCTCTTAGAGCCGGATCGGTCGCGACCGACACATCACTATTATTTACCGAGAGTTAGCAACTGAGAGTTAGGAAAAAGAACAACACAATCATCAACAAAACAACAACAATAATTAAAGATATTAAAGATAACATAACAAAAATATTATTATTACTGTTGTGAGTAGTTTCTATGCTCCTTTCCACAACTCCACAGTCACAACTGATACAATCCCTTAAAACAATTAATTGTTTTACCATCGAAGTAACTATGGTTATTATGGTATCTCTCTTAGTACTGCTAATCTAAGGCTAATAAGAAGGTGTGTTTTTTAACGGTTAGGGATGTGTTCCTGTAGTAAGTTCATTCGAAATGAATTCAATTAGAGCAGCTGCAGCAAAACTCTGTTTACATAAGTGTTAGATTTATGTCAAAATGAACATTCGTTTTACTGATAAAGTTACATTCACTTTACTACATGAAGTAGTATTGTACAATGATTAAATAGTATTGTATACTTTGCTACATATTCATATTAAAACTCTATCTGCTCCACTTAATGAGCTTGTAATAAAGTGTAATTGAATGGACTTTGTATTACAATCATGTTATGCGTTTGAATACTGGGACAAAAATAACTGTACACTTTTGCTTCTCAATCAGCCATAGGGGCACAACTGCGCATAAAAAATAAGCCTGTTAAACACTATGCTAAATAGATTAAGTCATTTAACTCTCACCTGCCACGGATGGGAAATGAAGAATAAAAACACTGCATTTTTAATAGTTCTATTATGAATTTTTGATGGTAACTTGGTCACTTCATGGTTCTACTGTGAAATTTCATGGTACAACTGTAAACTTGGTGGACTTTGAACTGACCATGAATTTTTTCAGAGTTGTACTATGAATTTTGGTGGTAATTTGGCCACTTCATGGTTCCACTGTCAAATTTCACAGTACATTTTTTTCCTGGGATTAGTCTAAGAGAAAAACAGAAAGAAGCTATGCCAAGTGCTAGCCACTCAAGCTTTTGGAAAGATGCTGGGGCATTATGGAAAGTGAATATGCACGACGGCTCCTGTTCTGCTGAGAAATCCAGGAAAAAACTGACTTTGTACTTTTTTAGATGTATGCTGTGTTTTGGATGCCTCTATGCTTCTCAATTAGCAAGAATTAGCAAGACCATACGAGCTCCATGTTTCATGCTGGACCACTTGGTTTATGCTGGTTAGTGTTGGTCTGGTGCTAGTTTAGCTGGTGAACTCGAACGGCCTTACTGGTAAAGATGGTTAACCAGCATGTACGTGTCCAAAATACAACACACGCTGGTCTTTAATGGCGTGATATAGCATTGTAGTACACATAAGTCACGTAGTTTCACCAATAGTCCAGAAGATGTCGCTGTGGCATTATGTATCAGCGCCATTACGCCGAATGGCTGCCATTCTGTCCACAGGACGTTAAATAAAATAAAGTTGCCTGAGAATGACTAATGTTCATTGTGAATAGTTAAATATGTGTGTTATTAGATTCAGTGTTGAAAAAAAATTAGAAAATGAAATTTAATTTTTAAGAGATACAACAAGCAAATGGCACCCATTTGGCGGAATGACTCATCGGCAGTACTCAAACTCAGGAAGACAGGATCGTAAACGCGTGTAATTGACAATTAAACATAAAACCTTGCAGTCTTTATCACAATAACTATAATAACTGTAATATCAGCTGTGATTTTAGATGTATCCTGCTCTAAACATATTTCACTAGCTACACTAGCATTTTGCTCAGGGGTTGAGGTTGAACTGCGGCCATGAGCCTCTGGGATCTGTTCTCTGGTAATGCCTCAGTGGTACCAGATGTCTCACCTGGATCACATCAGGCTTCATTTGTATCCCTATTTTTCTCCCAGTTTAGTTGTTGCGAATTCCCACCTGCTGTTTTTCGTCTCTTCTTTTCAAATTGCAGGTCATGTAACATCACTGGAAACTTTAATGCACTCAGAAAGTTAATAGTGCATACCTCCCACCTAGAGAGAGCGTAAGACTAGAACATGCAAGGGGGCCAGTACCTAACTGCAGCACAGGGTGCAAGCTGCAAACCAACCCTAGATAGGACACAGAAATGTCTCTCTAGTAAAGTCAAGTCATCTTTATTTCTGTAGCGCTTTTTACAATGGAGCATTGTCTCAAAGCAGCTTTATGAGATTAGATTATCTTCTAAGTTCTAAGGCCAATTTTTGAGAAAATGAAATATGGAGAGTATAATAAAATAGAGAATATAAAAGCTATAGCGTATATACCAATAATGAAGAGAAATATTGAATAGAATAACATAAAAATATGCATATTGGCATTATTTAGTCCAGTACACACAGGCACTTTAGGATCTTGCATCCTTGGCGAGAAGGTCCGGGTGGCATGGCATTCCCAATCGACCGAAGGGAGAGACGTACTGCCCTAATGCTACACCTGTTCTTAACCTCAGTACCATCAAGCAAATGTTTTGATGAAAATGTCAGCTCTTTCTATTGTTGTGTGGACATTTGCTCCCCACAGTGTAATATATACAAGGAGCACTTACTCACTTATGCATTTTAGAGACACCAGATGACCTAATGCAAGTCTGTTGAATGTGTGAGGAATCCAGAATGCTTGGCAGAAACCCACACAGACACAGAGAGATCATGCCAACTCCACATAGGCAGCCTCTGGACTGGGACTTTAACTTGGCTTTCTGGAGCTGTGATGTGACAGCACTAATCACTACACCATTGTACCACCCTATTACTTTACTTATTATTTTTATTTGGATAAAAAAAATCGTGTTTTAACTCTACTTTTTCCTGGTCAGGGTCAATATGACTTAAGGTGATTATCTCCAGAGAACACAGAGCACATAAGCACGCCATGGATGGGACACCAGGGGAGGGATCACTGTTACAGCAGCAAGGGAATGATATCCCTCAACTGATATCATCTTCCTCAGACACAGCCAGTAGGGTCTGATATCCACCCCAGCTGGAAGGCACTGTAAGGACTGCAAGGACCCAGGATCCTTCAGTGGTGGGCTAGCATATTTGGCAGAATATAGCTGCATTTATTCATTCATTCACTTTCTTATCTGCTTAATCCTGGACAAGGTCACGGGGAAGCCGGTAGCATAGGGTGCAAGGCAGGAACAAGCCTAGACAGGGTGGCAATCCATTGTAGGGCACACGCACTCACCCATACACACACTCGCATACTAGGGCCACTTTAACCTAAGGAAGGGAGGTAACTGGAGCACTCGGAGTAAACCCATGCAGACTCCACACAGAAAGGACCCAGACCGCTCCACCTGGGATGGAACCCAGGACCTTCTCGTTGTGAGGTGACAGTGCTACCCAGTGAGCCACTGTGTCACCCCTATAGCTGAATTGTTGTCTATAAAAAAAACACTTTGTGAGACTTTATAAAAAGCATGCAAGCGTGGACATGCTGCAGGGAGTTGACTTAGTTACTTGTTCATGTCAGTAGTGGTTCAGTATCAGCAGATACTGTGAATAAGCCCACTCATATGAAGGCTTCATTCATGGACTTTCTCAGCTTGATATCCGTTGTCTGGGGCCCCAAGCTGTTGCTTGCCCTGGAGCTTCCCTTCTGAATACGAAAGGCCTTCCATGCCTCTTATGCTCCATGTAAGAAACTCATCACCCAAACACTCCCCTCTATCCTGCACCGTATTCCACGGAGGGCAGAGGTTCCCTAACTCTGCACCACCGCAGAGAAATCAGATAATCATCTCCTTCTGTGGGGTTAGTACACAGTGTATCACTCCTCCCCGCTCACTGTTCAAATACATGATGTTTCACACGGTGTGAGGCCTGCGAGGAGAAAAGGCTTCTTATCTCACCATCCGTCTGAAAAGCTAGGTGATCAGAAGCTGATGGTGTTAGGATAAGAGAACAAAAACCACCTGTGTGGTAGTTTACAGAGACGTGATGAACATGGTGTGGGCTTCTTGCTTCACCCGTAGTGTTCAGTACAGAGCTGGGTCTGGTTTTACTCAAAAATATCTACATTCCTTTCATTGGCTACATAAAGAGAAAATAGCCTTGACATCCAGGAGCGGTTTGTATTGGTGTACAAGTGCAATTTTTAAAATTTTTGTTATAATTAAACAAATAATAATGATCAGAATTATGACACTTTAAATATTAGCACAATGAAGCAGATAAGTTGAGCATAAATATATGCTCATAAATGCATAAATATGACTTAAAACATCATCAGATTTTCACACGTCCTAAAAGTAGATAAAGAGAACCCAGTTAAAAAATGAGACAAAAATGTCCTAAAACAATGTAATTTTGGATAATTTTCCTCAATAAATAAATGACCAAGTATAATATTTTTGTCTCATTTGTCTAACTGGGTTCTCTTTATCTACAGTGGTGCTTGAAAGTTTGTGAACCCTTTAGAATTTTCTATATTTCTGAATGAATTTGACCTAAAATATCATCAGATTTTTCTGACAGTCCTAAAAGTAGATACAAAGAACCCAGTTAAACAAATGAGACAAAAATATTATACTTGGTCATTTATTTATTGAGGAAAATTACCCGATATTAGATATTAGAGAGTGGCAAAAGTATGTGAACCTTTGCTTTCAGTATCTGGTGTGACCCCCTGTGCAGCAATAACTGTAACTAAACGTTTCCAGTAGCTGTTGATCAGTCCTGCACACCGGCTTGGAGGAATTTTAACCCATTCCTCCGTACAGAACAGCTTCAGCTCTGGGATGTTGGTGGGTTTCCTCACATTAGCTGTTCGCTTCAGGTCCTTCCATAACATTTCCATTGGATTAAGGTCAGGACTTAAGGTCAGGACTTTGACTTGGCCATTTTCCAAACATTACCTTTATTCACTTTAACCATGTCTTTGGTAGAACGGCTTGTGGTCTTGGGTCCGTTGTCCTTGCTGCAATGACCCCACCTTCTCTTTGAGAATTCAGTCATGGACAGATGATGTCCTGTATGTTCCGTTAGATTCCTGATATAATTCAATTCATTGTTCCAAATCCAATGATGGCAAGCCAGTCTGGCCCAGAGCAGCAAAACAGCCCAAACCATGATGATATTCACCACCTTTTTCAGCAGATGGAATACGGTTCTTATGCTTGAATGCAGTGTTTCCCTTTCATCCTCTAAACAAAGTTTTTTCTCTTAAAAAACCAAAAAGTTCTATTTCGTCGCATCATCCACAAAACATTATTCCCCTGGCCTTCCTGGCTGTCCACGTGATCTTTAGCAAAACTCAGACAAGCCGCAATGTTCGTTTTTAAATGGAGAGCAGTCATCTTATTCTCCCTTGCTACCAACTCCATGCACAACATTTGTTCATGTTCTCTGATGGTGGACTCATGACATTAACATTAGCCAATGTTGAGAGGGCCCTTCATGCTTAAAGCTACCCTGGGGTCCCTTTGTGACCTCACAACCTATTAACATTACAACTCCTTACTCTTGACTGATCTTTGTTGGGGTCAACCACTCCGGGGGAGGGTAACAATGGTCTTGAATTTCCTCCATTTGTACACAATCTGTCTGACTGTGGATTGGTGGAGTCCAAACTCTTTAGAGATGGTTTTGTAACCTTTTCTAGCCGGATGAGCATCAACAACTCTTTTTCTGAGTTCCTCAGAAATCTCCTTTGTTTGTGCCATGATACACTTCCACAAACATGTTGTGAGGAGCAAACTTTGATAGATCCCTGTTCTTTAAATAAAACAGGGTGTCCACTCACACCTGATTGTCATCCCATTAACTGAAAACACCTGACTCTAATTTCACCTTCAAATTAACTGCTCATCGTAGAGGTTCACATACTTTTGTCACTCACTAATATGCAATACACACACACACACACACACACACACACACACACACACATATTCAGCGAGCAATTTATTAAGAAAACTATAATATTTTTGGATAGGGCCCAACTCGCTCTCAAAACTCTTGAATTCTTTGTGGGATGGATTTCACAAGATGTTGGAAACATTCCTTAAGGATTCTGGTCCATGTTTACATGGTTGCAGCATGCAATTCCTCCAGGTTATTCGGGCACACTTTCATGCTGTAAATCTCCTTTACCACATCCCAAAGGACTTATATTGGATTCAGATCTGTGATTCAGATCAGATATTCTATTGGATTCAGATCCAGTGGCTGGGAAGGCCACTGCAGAACACTGAACTCATAGTCATGTTCAAGAAACTACTTTGAGACGACTTTTG
This sequence comes from Ancistrus triradiatus, assembly GCA_025084515.1. NCBI lineage: Eukaryota > Metazoa > Chordata > Actinopteri > Siluriformes > Loricariidae > Ancistrus > Ancistrus triradiatus. The sequence continues at coordinate 35,049 of JAJAGP010002408.1, read as the reverse complement.
CTTTGTGATTGTTTGCTATTAACAAGTCTAAAGTGTGCCAAGAAAACATTCCCTACACCATTACACTACCTCCACCAGCTTGAACTGTTGACACAAGGCAGGTTGAGTCCATGGACTCATGCTGTTGGCCCCAAATTCTGATTCTACCATTAGTGTCCCTCAGCATAAATCAAGATTCATCTGACCAGGCTACAAATTTCCAGTCTTCAACTGTCCAGTTTCAGTGAGCCCGTGCCCACTGCAGCCTCAGCTTTTTGTTCTTGGCTGACAGAAGTAAAACTGGATGTCATCTGCTCATAGTCAATCTGCATAAAGGTTTGATGTGTGCATTCTGAATCTGAGTGATTATGAGTTGCTGTAGCCTTTCTCCTACATTTAAAACCACTGAGATCACAATTCTCTCTATTCAGATGACTGATGCGAATATTACCTGAAGCTGCAGACCCATATCTGCATGATTGTATGCAGTGCACTGCTACCATATACAGAACTCCTAGATAACCATCATTACCCTTTGTCACACTGTACCCTAAAAATGAAATAAATGTAACTTTTTCCAGCTCTGTCTACACAGTATACTTACTTTTTAAAGTACAAATAACTTAAAAAATGTTTCGAACAATTAAGAACTAATGAGTAAAATCACATTTATTATTTTTATTATTATTATTATTATTTATTATTTATTATTAATTATTATTTATATTATTATTGTTGGCACACTACTGCCTTGCCTAGATCTGGTGCTAAACATTGGCCAAGTCAGAGCCTAACTTAAAAATCTGTGATAGATTAGAAGACCAGCAGTCCATTGCTGCTCACCATAGAATCTGACCTGGAAATGTCAATCTGTAGACATATCAAAGCGAAATGATGGCTGTAATTAAAGCACATTTAACTCTACAAAAGTAATTAAACTGGCGACTGGGAGGCTGATCGGTATATTGTGTATTAGGTGTTGATTTCAGGCTGCAAGACAAAAAAATACTACAAAACTATCTTGAGCTGGTTTCAGTGCTGTTTCCCTGAAATTTTGTATTTTATTAAGAAAAAAATGTCCCAGTGAGTGTTTGATTTTGTTCTGAAAAATTGTTTTGGTGAAGCATATTTTCTTATAAACAATTCTTAAACTCTGTTTTTGGGCATCTTTAAAACTATTTTCGATGTCAGCATAATATTTGGGCTTTCTGTAATGGACCTCTCCCCATGTATCTGAGTATTGTACCAAGAACATTGCCCTCGCTGATGCATTCTCCAATACTAACCTGTGTCTTGTGTGCACTGCCCCTGGAGTCAAGATAGTGGGGCCCAGACCTGATTTTAGGAGTTGTTAACACAAACACAGATTTTTTTTATATTAAAAAACTTATTCCTTTACAGGAGTGAGGTACAAAAATCAGAGTCTGAGGATGCTTTACAGTGGTTGACGATACAATGTATAATAATAATAACTATTTTGATATCTAATAGTACACAACACTGCACAGAGTTTGGTGCTTCCTGTGAATGACCTTTAAACACACAACTGTACAATAATTTTGGTTCAAAGGTAATTGTGTTTTGCATTTTGCTGATTCAACCTGAACCCATCGTTCTTCCTGTAATTTTTATCATATGTAATGTTTACAATCCCCAAAAAATTCAGAGTATTAATTCAAATAGCAAGTTTTTTGCCTGAAAATAATTAGCATCTGACAATAACATGAAACAAACATACAAAAACAATGATCAAATGATAAGTATGAGTTTTAGACCTTCCCCTAATAAAGCAGGGATGCACAGCATCTAAATTGGGGGGAGGGTAGCTATTGCTCAAGACTGTTCTTGCCACAAAACGATGTTCGTGTTTTTCAGGACACATATCCAAAATAACCAATACCTGTTGAATACAGCTTTCTCCTTTTACATGCTCAAGAGAAACGCCGACGTGACAAAAATCCCCAAAAGTTTACCGCTTCATTTACTCTGTGACAGCAAAAAATGGACAAAATTTACACTCTTACGACAAAAAAAAGATGTGTGGTGGCTTAGGTTTCATGGCTGATGTGACTAACATGATGCATAGGAGGGTTATGGCTGCTAGCATGTGTAATTTTTATTTGCCCATTTTTTACACCTGTTTACCAATGGTTGGGGTCATGGGAGGGAGTTCCAGAACCTTATCCCAAAATTCACAAGGCACAGGGGAATGCGTATAATGGATAATATTATCCCTTGTGTCCCAGAAGTCCATTACTCAGGGCCTACTGCTACAGGCCATTCCCCCATCTGGCCTCTCCTTCCTCAGAAATAACCAAGTCTATGTTATGTGTGAAGCCCAACCTGGCAGGAAAGCATCGGCATGACCCGAACCCAGGTCACTGCATCCATCAAGTACAATTGTACTTTAATATAAGTTTAACATAAAGACAATAGACTCAATTACATTGTTCCTGCTTTAAAGAATCAGGGAATTACTATAATAAACCCACAGACCACTACACAAGCTAACTGCCATGCCAACACTAGGTAGCACTCTGGATAGTGAGCCATTTAAACTCATTTATTTCAGATTATTAACTCTATAGCTCAGATAATAAAATGAAATAAATTGTTGAATGTTCAAATCAGTTCATGTCTATTCTGCTTTGTTGCATTCTGATTGTTAACTGAGCTAGATACCCACAAGAAGCGTTTGTGTCCTTTTTGTCCGTTTCTGTATTCAGTATTCATCTTTTTTTTGTAGTTCTGTGTTCATGTATTCCATTATAACACATAAGAGTAATATATTCAGAATACACTTTGAATACATTTTAAAAAGTCACTTGTAAAGCAAGCCATGCTGTTTGTCTATTTTTAAGAGTGTGGACCAAGGATGAAGGTTACCTCCAGAGTATAAGAAACCCTTCCTATATACTGATTCTAATTTTGTGCAAGGTGAAATAAGTGTGGATGGAACAGGCCATGTATCTCTGTAGAAATTAATAGTTTTTGCAATAAATATACTAGATGGTAGCTAATGGTGTATGGCAATGATTTTTGATTGAGGCTGTAAAGCTATGAAGGCAAGTTTTGAAAGGTCTGTGAGAAATCAAATCTATTCAATGTCCATTTTAAACCAGCTCAAACTCATGTTGAATATGTCTAAAGCCCTTTCACCACGGCCTTCAAACTCACATTATTATAGATGATGACAAAAAAGAAATCATATCTATGTCTATGAGTAGATAACGTTACATTCAACATATTAATCTATTTAAATCATCCAACTTCAAACTGACATTAAAAAACCATCCACTGTGGTGGCGTAGAGGTCAAAGTACTGGCCTATGGACCAGAAGGTCCAGGGTTCAAATCCCTCCTCTGCCAAGCTGCCACTGTTGGGTACTGAACTATGGACCAAAAGCTTCAGGGTTCAGGGTTCAGGGTTCAAATCCCTCCTCTGCCAAGCTGCCACTGTTGGGTACTGAACTATGGACCAAAAACTTCAGGGTTCAGATCCCTCTTCTGCCAAGCTGCCACTGTTGGGTACTGAACTATGGACCAAAAGCTTCAGGGTTCAGGGTTCAAATCAAACCTCTGCCAAGCTGCCACTGTTGGGTCCTTGAGCAAGGCCCTTAACCCACAATTGCTTGGATTGTAAGACTGTACCAATTGCTCTGGGTAAGTGTGTCTGCTAAATTACATAAATGCAATACTATGGATACCTCTTAGGTAAGCTTACTTAATTAAACATTTTATTTCTTTGTTAAATTAATTATATTACCAAATACTATTTTATCTGATCATGTATTAATAGCTGCTATAATTCCCGCTCTTCTAAAACGTTTCTCTAGAAGTACCTAAGATTATTTCAGAACTGGGTAGAACAGCTTTCTCCTATTTTTCACCTTGGTCATGACATAATCTTCAGAAAATATTACATCTTAATGATTTTGTCAATGAGTAAGTTTAAAGCTTTGATTAACAAATAATAATAATAATAATAATATCAAAAATCATATAACTGAAAAGTGCAATTGTTACCTAAGCTGGATTCTGTGTTTTTGTATTATGTATCTTTTGTTTTTCACCCATGTGAACATGTCTCATGTTTGTTTTGTTATATTCAATGTTATAACTGGAAACTGTGTGCTAACTTGGCCAGATCTACCTCGAAAAATAGATTTTAATCTCAAGGGACCTCCTGGTTAAATAAAGGTTAAAAAAATAAATAAAAATATAATGGTTTACGAATACTGTATTTTCAAAATGTGATTAGAACATAAAGCAAATACTTAGTTTTATATTCTAAAGGCACATTAAGAATACTTTTATTCCGTTACTGCCAGTTCTGTACATCACCCGTCTGTTTAAGATTATTGAAAACAGTCTGAGGCGAGTGTGTGATTATTTACACATGTACTTTGCATGATGCTTGAGTTCCTAGCTATGTCGACCTTCTAGCTATTTACAAGCTATACGAGCAATTTTCAGACGCCAATCACATCTGCTTTGACTGACTACATTTGCAGAAGGAGGAATTATGTACATTTATCTTTTTACAAAATGTTTTAAAACTGAGAAGTGGAAAGTGATGCAAAACCAACACCCGGTACTCAGTATGTAACAGTGAGAAAATGGCTTGGACAGAAACAGAACATAAAAGGAACGAATGAAAGGGGTTGTTTGCCTTTCATGGACCACATATAAACCACTATGTGTTTTAATGCTGTTTTTAAGACTCCCTCAATGGTTTTCTCTCATTTCTCCGAAGTGCATGGCATCTGCATCAGTTAGCAATCAGAATGTACTTAAACCCTGTTTTGACTTGAGGGGCAACATTTAAATTACAGTCATAATAGTCACTTTTACCCACCACCACACTGGTAATAATGATGGAGGACATTATTATTAACTTTATTCTACTCTTTTGGCTTGTTTCTATACTTCTACACTCGAATTGCTGTTGTTTTGCTTGCAAATCAGTCATGCGGGCACAACTGTGCATGAAAAATAAGCCTGTTAAACACTAAATGGATTAAGTGGATTTCTTTTAAATATTTGCTCTTGTCAATTCCTACATGCGACACCCCCCCAAAAGAAAAGGAAATGTAGTGCCTGTAGTGAATTTGTATGGCGTGTCCTTTAGTTCTGCTCAGCAATCCAGGATAAAGTTGATGTTTTACCGCCATGATCTTAGTGAGACACAGCAACATTTTACTGGGGGCACCTGTGTGGTGATGCCCCTGTTACAAATAACATGCCACAACAGGAATAATGCTGTTTTTGCATCTATTTATCCTGGTCAGGCACACAGGTGGGTCAGGGGACCATCCCTTAATTCAGGGGAGCATGTAACCTAAGCTGAAAGACCACCCATCTGCTGTTAAAACAATAAGGGTGATCGTCTGTCCACCCTTTCCCTTCTTCAGACATCAGCCACGACTCTGTGAAGCTTGTCCTGGATGGGTTACCAGGGTCGCAGGCTAGTAAATCGCTGTGCCACCCAAGCACCTAGTTTTTAACGTGTTACGTTGTGAATTCACAGCTGAAGTAATATATTGTATGTGCAGTTCCTATTGTAATGCAGAGGGATTTGGAGAAAAAAAAAACACAAAGAGAGAAGGGTAGAACAGTGAAAAAATGTGTTTCCCAATATGAGACCTATAATAAAGATAATATCTGTGGGAAGTCGTGTGAGAAATCTATTGCTCATAGACACAAAAACTATTTACACAGCTGCACTTCAGCTAAATATATAACATGAGAATCTATATGTAATGACCTCTACATAATTTAGCTGAACCTGAAGTCAGAGTACTTCAGATAAATAAGGCATACAAACACAATGTGTATCGTGATTTGATCCTACACGGTCTTACTTCAACAACACTTTGGTTAGGTAACATGCATTAACTGTGATTAAATAAAATCAGCAATGTAGAAAAGCTGATGAGGTAATAAGGTGAGGAAATTAACATGCTGACTTGTGCTTTAATAAGTTAAACTTTAAACAAGGATCATTAAACAAGGATCATTAATTGCCTTTTAAAATGGTCGAAAACCAATTGGTAAGCAATGCACAAGCCTATAGTCTCCACAACAGTTTGTTCTCCCCTGGTTAAAAGAGCAGCTGATTTTCTAAGTGTACCTGCACAACATTTGCAGACTACAAACATAAATATGACATATTGCTGCAAACTTTAGCAAACCTTTAACAAGTGAATCCTCTAGAAAGTGCCCAAACCTTTGCTTCGCCAATTTTTCACTGTAGTAACATTTACACTAAGTAAGAGAGTGTAGGTATTCTGCAGGAGGCCACCCATGTAGACGGTATTGTGGACAGCATTTGTGCACCAGCATTAGAGTCTGTCAAAGGCAGTATATGGACATATGTTTCTCATTTCGACAAATGTGAAAGGAACCCTGCATGTGTCCTAGTTGCAAAGAACAACATTTATATAATTAATTTTTCAATGCTGTATATTTTCCTCATGGCTTTGAACAATAATCCCTATTCCCTGTTATCATTCAGTGCTCAATAAAAATAAATTCCCAGGTGGGCTAATTCGCTAGCCCACCACTGCAGAGACCTGTGTTCGAGCCTATCAGCAGTGCCTCCAGCCTGGCCACAGTTGGCTGTGTTTGTTTGAGGAAAAGCTAGATAAGAGATCATCTCCCTGCATCTGCAACGCTGACCCGTGTAGGCCCCTGGATGTGCTGGCAAAGATGACTGATGGACCGTGTAATCCGTGCCTTGTATGGTGTGATTCTCTGTAGAAGTCTGCAGGTGAAAAGAAGCAGTCTGCAGCCATGAGCTGTATTGGCTGTGGGGTGGTGCAGACGGTGTGGGGGTTTTGTAAGACTGGGGAATTGGGCAGACCAGATGTTTTTGGTTTGTATACTCTGGTGATATGACAAACCTTGATACTGTAACTGTATTTTGCTACTCTTTTCTTAATCCTTCCTTTAACCCGATATGCATTCTGGTCATCAATATATTGGTTATTATTAGCATTTTTATTAAGTTATATGAACGTTGTAGAACTTCCATCGATTAAGGTTTCATTGCAGCCAAAACAAGGGGCCAGGAAGCACATTGGAGCATTCACTTGCCCATTATATTAGCTAATAAATTTCAAATTTGTCCACTCGATTAACAGATAGGTTTGTGAACCGTTCATAGTTTCCGTCTCCTCATATGAGTCAGTTCCGTTTCCGTAGGGCACCAAACATGCATCCCCTCTTCACTCCTAATGCTCTCACTGAACATGACAGGCCTGAAATTCCTCTTCATACAAGATTAATAATCTCCCTGGTGCTGTTCCTATTGGCAGAACATCTGTGGCATCTGCTTCTGTCTTGTTGCTTGACCCGGAGGTGTGCTCTTGATCCTAGGCATCACCAGAGACAGGACATCTGCAAATCCTCATCTCATCCATCCAGGAGTTTTGGTTTTGTTTCTAATTTTACCCAGCCGCCTCCACTCCTCTTTCACCCCACACAGCTGCAGTTGGCTGCTGAGAGCCAGCGGATGGTCTGCCAGTTCGTTTTGGCATCCATGAAGGAGACGGTCTCGAAGCGGGTAGGTCTGCAGCAGGGCTGAGTGCTCACGTCACGGCCCGGGATGCTGCCGTTCTCCGTCAGCACTTTGAGAGCCACGTCATAGTTCTTCCGTGCACTGGTGCATGATCCCACGCAGTACTTAAACAGCACGATCTCGTCCGAATCGTAACCCAGACCCAGGTCACGCACACGCATCTGTTTCTTTTCCAGGCGGCAGTCTGGATTCTGATGTTCCCTCTGACGCTTTCGGTTCTTGCGGTCTTTGCGGGATTTTCGGGACGTGGCAGCGACCTTCGTTTGAGGATGATGCCATCTACTCCGGTATGCCTCTCCTTCCTCTGCCAAGGACGCATCTGTGGGGACAACAAGTGGAACAAAGATGGATTAACATTTTAATAAATTTGCCCTGTTTTCCAGCTTTGTTTTACAGAACACATCACACCCTTACTTAAGATCTCCCAAGTATAATTTGTTAAGCTAAAACTGAATCATATGATCTCAGCTCAGATGTACTGAATAAAATAATGGTACCATAATTTGACAATATGTTCAACAGTTCATCAACCTTAGCTTCGATGTCTACCTAAACACAGAACTGCATTAATGTTAACATTTACTTTTTCGCAATATGCATCTGATCTATAAGACAAGGACCATATGAAGTCTGTTTACATTTTTCCTCATCCACCAGATGGACCTCCATTACAGTACAAATCCATTGGATTTGGAGGCAGAGATGGGATGGGATCCTCTTGTTCTAATGTATTGTGTAACTAAAGACAGCAGTCATGTTCTGTAACAACATTTATATTGAGTTATTAAGATGCTCACGCTTATCCTGTGTGGCTTGCACCTGATACAACTTACATGGTATAATCCAAGCAATTGTGGTTTAAAGGTCTTGCTCAAGGGCTCAACTGTGGCATGACAGCCCAGCTGAACCCTGGACCTTCTGGTCCATATCCAGTACCTCAATGTGTCCCAGTACCTTACTGTGCTACCACAGTAACAACCATTGTTGTGGTAATTACAAGGACTATTAAAAATAATTCATTACATATTACTAACTGCTTCTCTGAAAATGTACTTGGATTTATATTTTGCCATTTAGCGACTTACAACTGATACAATCTTACAATAAAATCAGTTGTGGGTCTTGGTCAAAGACCCAACAGTGGCAGCTTAGCATATTTGGGATTTGAACCCTGGACCTTCCAATCCACAGGCTAGTAGCAGAACTGCTAGGCTGTTGCTACTAACTTTACTTATTAATGACAAAGTAGTCACGCTACACATTTTCACTGCTTTACTTCGCAATACCCATACACATCAGTAGCACATGAAATTGTGTCCAGTTATTATACCCTCACCAATCACTTTATTAGGTTTCTACACTCATTGTCCATTTTATTAGTTCCAGTTACCATATAGATGCATTTTGTAGTTCTAAAATTACAGCCTATAATCCATCAGTTTCTCTACATACTTTGTTAGTCTCCTTTGACCTAAACACATCTCTGCACTAATATTTGCTTATTTAGCTTAGCTAGTCTTAACATTGCCATCTAGCAACATAGAGTGGAGCAAAAAAGTATTTAGTCAGCCACTGATTGTGCAAGTTCTTCTACTTAAAAAGATGAGAGAAGTCTGTAATTTTCATCATAGGTACACTTCAACTATGAGAGACAAAATGAGAAAAAAAACTCCAGGAAATCACATAGTAGGATTTTTAGAGAATTTAATTGTAAATTATGGTGGAAAATAAGTATTTGGTCAATAAATTTGGTTCAGCTCAATACTTTCTAACATAACCTTTGTTGGCAATGACAGGGGTCAAACGTTTCCTGTAAGTCTTCACCAGGTTTGCACACACTGTAGCTGGTATTTTGGCCCATTCCTCCATGCAGATCTCCTCTAGAGCAGTGATGTTTTGGGGCAACACGGACTTTCAACTCCCTCCACAAATGTTCTATGGGGTTGAGGTTTGGAGACTGGCTAGGCCACTCCAGGACCATGAAATGCTTTTTATGGAGCCACTCCTTCGTTGCCCG